>SNQJ01S0018044.1:140255-153811 GCA_010110895.2 Picea sitchensis | reverse complement strand
CATTGAATATGAGATATGGAGGGTCTGGCAAGTGGTCCGTTCAAAGGAGTTATGTGTACTAATTATCCAAAGAATCCATGCCAAAGTCCTCGATTAGACAGAGAAGTCTACACATGCCATTTTGGTCTTTAATGTTTTGGCTACCTCCCCTACAAATGCCATGCGAAGTTAAGGTAGCGTCTGTCATAGGTGCACGATCATCCTGAGTTTGCATGGGCAGATTGTCAGAAGACATGCAGACGCAATATTTTAATGCAGCGTCTTGTTTTTGCTGTTGTTGTTGTTTTGGAGTATATGTAGGTGTTTTCGCCATTTTTGTAAGCATCGATGGTTGAGTGAGGCTCCCGGTTGTAAAAATTTAATGAAGCGTTGTTTTCCTAGTTATGTTTGGACTCTTGAGACTTCTTGTCTGATGAATGTCAATTTTTCTTTCGCGTATTTGTTTATGCTGTATTAGAACGGCTCGGAATTGGAGAATCCAGTCGAGTTGTAACTGTTGTAGGATGATGTAGAGTTTGATCACTGTAACAGTTTCATGGTTTCTAATCGGTCCCTGTGATTTTCTTAGCACTGAACGACTTGGAATTGAAGAATCCAGTCAAGTCCCCCCCTTTCAGTTTCTCGAAGCTCTGAACTAGAGGATCTCACATTCAAAGTTTTTCTTCTACAAATTACCGAAAGGCCTGTTGCCTGAGGTAGTTTGTCCACTCCTCTCACCAAGTCTTCAACCTGCTCATTTTCAAATCAACCCACTAATTGAAGTTAGATCAAGACCTCCTTTGTTCCTCACATGCCGAACCCAGTCCCTGAGTTTGAGTGATGTCTTCCCGAGTCTCTACCCATTTGATCACCCATTAAAACTACCGTGACATAAAACTGATGGGCGTCGGGCTCTGCTCCTGCTACAATCCAGGAGTGACTTCCGTCGCCAACAAAACCTTTGGCATCAATTACAACATGATCCAACAATCTCCCCCTTTGGCATTGATGGCAATACCAACATTGATGTCAACACCAATAATTGATGTCAACATGTAGACAAGGCATGCTCTACATCAGTAGTCATCAATCATATCAATGTGACTATCTCTCCCCATCAATAAACATCAATCACATCAATGTGACTATCTCCCCCCCTTTGACATCAATGGAAAATGATCATTCTCCTCTTGGGGCTTCTCCCCCTACTTGAACTCTCTTTGGGGATGCTCCCCCTATTGAAATTCCTTTGATCTTCCTCTGGATAATATTTCCCCTTTTGAACAAGGGATATCTCTCTGATGTAATGCTGAAGATACATGTCTCATACTCCCCCTGTGACCATTGATCCTCCTGGAATTATGCCTCTGTGTTCTTTCTTAAAATATAGGGATCTTTCCTCCTAGAATCATGGGAAGAAGAATGAATCCCCCTATGGGTATGTCTCCCCCTTTCTTCTCTGCAATATGAACAAATGCTTCTGCTGCAAGTGCTATTGGATCATACAAAAACCACTCTTCCTATGACGATCCTTGGACCATTCCATGCATCAAAACTCATGCCATACCATGAAACAAAATATATGTCAACAATGAAATATGAATAAGATATCAACCAAGTACATCATGTACCAAAATGTGTGCTCATCATGCACAACACCCATGTATATCAACCATATACATCAACATCATACAATGTGCCATGAGATATCATCAATGGAGTGTATCAACATATGCCTCTACCAACATGTCAACCATGTGCTTCATATCACCAATGATATGCCTCTACCATGAACCAAGTTCCACAACCATCAAATGTCTCATGTACCAAAATATATGCTAATCAAGTAATACCAATGGTGTACTTTTAGCCAAGTACTCATCATCCAAACATATACCATCTATGAGTGTACCAAACCTATATGTCAACATGTATCACCACTTGTACCAAGTAAGTACATCAACCATGCACCATTACCACAAGATGATGAATCCTCATACATGTATGCCAAATCTTCCATAGAACATGTGCCAATCAAACTTCTAGTAGGTGCCTCTACCAATGTACTAGAAATGTACCAATCATGCATCAACTATAGATCAAGTTATGACTCATCAATGATTTACAATATGATCATCTCATCAACTCACCAACTACATGTCCCAATATGTAGCCCATCCATATGCCAAATTCATGCACCAAGATATCCAACAAATATGCTTCGGATAACACATTATAAGGTGTATCAATGAAAATCAAATGTGTACCAATGATGTACACCCACGGATCAACATCAAACCTCCATTCACTACAAAAAATACTAAGCATCCAACAACACATGTACTAGTAGTATGCTTCAAATAGATCAATGACATATCTAGCTAGCATCATCATGATATATCACATAACCAAGGTGCCATAACTTCATTGTCATAACCGACATTGTTCTTCAACAAAAAATGCCTCAATCCATACTCATGGGTTAGTGTCATGCATCCAACATGGCCTTTCATTAATTTTTATCATCACTTTACATAATCCAATATATAATCATGAAAACCTGTAGCAAACGGTGACAAAACCTGCAACAAACTATGTTAGACCCTGCAACACAGAGTTATACCATCACATCAAGCTGCAACCCATGTGCATTTCCTTTTTCTCAGGGCTTTATCACATATACGTGGCCTTCTACACAGATAGCTCACGTATTTACGCAGCCTATTCAAGGTCAGCCTGTGTATGTACACGATTGTTACGAATGTCACCCGCGTATGCTTCAGTAGATGACACACTTGAGCCTCCCTTAAGGCTTCCATTATGTTATGGTTGTTCAATCTTCTTCACCCACTTTTGAAAGTGTCCCTGCTTCTCATAAATTGAGCTCTAAGATTCCATATTTTCAAAGATGACTCATTTCCTTACTTCATTCATTCTTCTAGTCGTGCTATATGAAGTCCTCATCATGGACTTTCTTCTTGTGTTCCAACAATCCTGGGATTTGTGGCCAAATCCACTACAGCTGTAGCATCTCATGTTGTGACAGTGAACAACAATGTGTCCTACTTGATCACATCTCCAACACCTTATGGTGTTATGAAATATTCTATTATTTCTCCTTGCATAAGATCTACATTCCAAACCTTTGTGACCATATTCATTACATGAATAACATTGACCATGAAAAACACTTTCATACCTTTGCTTTGGTGTCCATCTTCTTTGAGGTGTAAGGATGGCTTCTTGATGTCTTCCTTGCTTTGTTCTTTTGAACCTTTCCTTTCCTTGTGTAGATGGTTGACTTGCAATATTATCTTCATCCTTTGAGAGTGAGGGACTTACTTCATGCTTCTTTGAGCTGCTTGCTTCAGTATGTGTAGCTTCTCCCTTGTATCCAAGACCTAATTTATCATATGGTGATCTTTGACTTTCCAAGATCTCATTCAATATTTGTGAGCTGTTCAAGAATTTGTTTGAATTCTCTACCTTCTTTCTAAGGTCAACAACTTCAGCTTCTAACTTATGACATGAATCTTCCTTTTCATTTATTTGATTCTTCAATAGTTCCTCTACCCTTTTGGATTCTTCAATTTGGGTCTTGAGATGGACAATAGTTTCAAAACTTTTTCTAATCTCACCATCTACCTTCATATCTTATTTTTCATTCTTTATTCTTGTGATCTCTTCTTCCTTTTCTTCTAATTGAGTCTTATTACTCTCTTCTTGTTCCTTGAGCATTACCCTTAACTTCAAGATGTGCCTTTTACTCCTCCTAAGAAAATTCTTAGTGTTATCCGAAAGATATCTATAGTATATATAATAATGGTCATTGATATATTCATATAAACCATCTTCAACTTTCTTTTGAAGTTATAATAGATATTCTTCTATCCTTTCCATGGGATAACTATCATCAAACTCTACATAAACTATTTCTAGATTGTCTTCTTCACTTGTAGATAAATATTCAAAATCATCACTCTTTCAATTATTTCAATCAAGGGTCTTTGAGGATTCATTACCTTCATTTGAAATATTTTCAAGATCTTTCTTTTTGCCAACATCATCACATGATTCTTTGTCTTCATTTGAAATGTCTTCAAGATTTTCTTTTGTGCCAATATCATGACATGATTCTTTGTCTTCATTTGAAATGCTTTCAAGATCTTCTTTTATGCCAACATCGTCACATGGTTCTTTGTCTTCATTTGAAATGATTTCAATCCCACATCTAGAAATAATGCAATCAAGAATTTTTGGAGATTATTTACCTTTAATGATCTTGATGGAGTGATCTTCAATATCTTCCTTCTTTCTTTGATATGTCGCTTCTAGCTTTAGCCATAGATCCTTGGCGGAAGTGCATTGTCCCATGCTATCTTTGATAAGGCTTGAGAGTCCACTAAGAATGGTCTTGAGAGTCAATGAATCATTCTTCTTTCCTTCCCTTTGATATGCAAACTTTGACTTTTTCTTCAAAGAAACTGATCCACCAATGGTTGCTTTCCAAATACCTGCTCACATTTCCTTCAAATGCACTCTCCTCTCTATTCTCCATGTAGAATAATTTTCCTCATCAAGGATTGGAACATCATCATCGATTTGTCTGTCCATAGATCTCCTCCAAGCTTGTTAAGGCTTATAGTGAAGGCTTGCTCTGATACCAATTGTTGGACACCCCTGTTACACATAGAGGGGGGGTTGAATAGTGTAGGGATCTTTTTCACAAAACTTCCCTCTTACAAAAAACTCATTAGTTATTGATCACAATTAACTCATTACTCATTGATTTCAGTTATAACCAGTTAAATGTGAACACATATCAACAATATATCGTCAACAAATCATCAACACAAGGAAGATAAAGAACACAAGATGTATATACAATTTTATTTTTATTACAGACTTCAATCCTTGGGGTTTATCAACAACAACTGAATAGAGTACAACTCTACAAGAGCACCATCTCTTTATGAAAGACTCAAATTACATCCTCAACACCAATTGAGTTGAGGAAACAATCCTCCACAAATATCAATCTGTCACAGGTACGCGACCTGTCAGTAGTGCAGTGTGCGTATGTACGCACCTTGGATCACTACAACCTGCATATGTACATGGTCAGTCAGTACTACATCATGTGTATCACCTCTAAGAAATTAGAGTTTTTCATTTCATCACACACTCAGATCCTTTGCAACCTGCTTTCACATTCTCTTTTGTCTCTCACTGTTAAATCTGACCCGTAACCAGTCACTACACATCCAAGCTCTCCAGTAGCCTACTCATGCTTCTCAACCATACAAAATGAATGCTACTTAAACATGTGTAAAAAACATGTATACTATAGCGATCATATTAGTACTGAATCATAAGAGTGTTCCTCACTCCATCAACCAAATCAACCACATCATAACAGTCATATCAAGAATGCCTTAAGCATTCACCATACAACAAACAAGAATATCCATCAAGACAACAATACAACCGTACCAAAGTTTCTATGGAAGATCTAAGCCCATAGAATGCAGATCCAGAACCTTCTTCATTCTTCAAGATTTTGTCATCAACTCAACCATCAATCTCCATGACTTCATTCATTGTATGCGCCATGTCTTCATACAACCCACGTATGTACGTGTCCAGGCCCTCTACGGCCTGCATATACCTCAAAAACTATGGTTTCTGAACTTCAGAGACTTTTGTCGTCATGATCTCAGACTTGCTGAAACTTTGATGTGTCCATGAGATCCTCCACACTCCCTCTCTCTCAGAATAGATCTTCAATCATGCTCAAGAGATACACAAGAGATGTTCCCAGAAATATATATTTCACAAGAGACCCTTGCCTCTTATTTATACTTCTCCAAATCGCCTCTTCTAGGTCACTTAACCCACTTCTAGATCACTTAACCCATTTCTAGGTCACTTAACCTAATTTCCTCATTTTAGGGTTAACCACTTTCCATAATTAGAAAGGTATCCATTACTTTATCATTTAAATATTCCTCCTTGATTTTGTCACCTCACTTTATCATTTAAATAATCTTCTTTGATTTCGTCACTTCTCTTTATTATTTAAATAATCCTTCTTGACTTTGTCACTTCACTTTATCATTTAAATAATAATTTCTTCTTTGCAAGCTTTTCGACTTCTTTGACCTTTTGGGGCTTCAAGCCTACATATGAGGGTCGTCCATCTTCATAAGGCCATAACTCTCAAACCATGAGGATTTATGTGACACTCCACATACCAACAAAAATGGCATGACAATCACTATCCATCAAGCATAATTTCACTTACAAATTCACTAATCTTCATCTCATTATTCCACAATTAAGCGTGGGTTCTCCAACCAGAAGGATAACTCAACCACAAAGCGTCTTCCCATGAGGGCTTTCACCATAACGGGACCACTTTGGAGTTCATCCATTTGTACACTTTATCAACCATGATAAGACAATAATGATCCAACTATGCATCATATCAATGACAACTCATTGATCCATCTTCATCTATGCATCATATCAATGATAATGATTCCACTTGACATCTATCCATTTTCATGAAAGGAAATACATATTATATTTGGCATCAATCAATCCTTTGGCATCAATCAATCACTTGACATCAATCAATCAAACCTGGAATCAATGACAACATGATCCAACAACAGTGACAATTTTTTATTTTTTTTTATCTTTGCTTCTAAACTGCAAAATAATTTTTCAATTGCTTCAGAATGGTGCACATTTGTAGGAAAATTATTCAACATATTCCTCTCTCTTTTATCGATCAATGCATGTAAATATTGCAATCTATCAACCTCAAAGATTGGATTGTTCAATGTTGATGTGTCGAGATCAACATGATCTGATAAAATATTTACATGGTTAAGGTTTTCTTAGTCTTCTGGTAGCAGGCTCATTGTCGTTGTTTGATTTAAATCAAATAAAAATCTAGGTCTGTCAATAATAGGACTTGAAACAATTGGTAATGTATTAATGTCTAAATCATGTTCACTATCCCACATTTGAACTTTGAAGACATGCTTACAAACATTTCCATTCAACGCCCATTCACAACTACAAAAATTAAACTCAGACCCTGCGTATATGACATTATACCAGGTATCAGGAGTATCCTTATTTTGACTACGAACTAGAAATTCATTCATACTTTTTGGGTCATGCAAACAATCTTCATCTAGTATCTAGATTGCTCTAGCCTTTGAGTGAGTCTCTTGTTTATCACACTTGGCAGGCTTTATAATTACTGCTTCTTTTAAATGTTGATTATGAATATAGTATAGTTCAATTTTTTTGAATAAGATGAACAACATCAAATCCACCCATTTGTGGCATGATTTTTTATCCTCATATAGGTACCTATATTTTAGATACCTGTGGTAGGATTCAATTGCATTATTGGTGTCTTGATTGGAATGCAGAAATTTATAAACGTTTGCCGACATATCTGGAAAAAGATTTATCATCAACTAAAAAGTAATGTCTAAAAACATGAAAGTATGGAATATTAGTTATGATTCAATGTTACATGACACTTACATATTTTTTCATTGGATAGCCAAGCGGTGTCAAAATATTTTAGAAACTTTTCCTCTTCACTAAATTCATGAAATATTCTTGCAACTGCTTTTCATACAGACTCATTATTTTGGCAACTATGCATGATTTCTCCTAAAGAACGAAGAATGTAGACTTTGTTTTCTTTTAGTTTCACTTGGCTTCCAACATTTTTTACCCGTGTTCGATGGACATGCCATACACATAGTAGAATTGAGGAATTGGGTAAACTCCTGAAAAAATATTACATTAGAAGAGAGTAAATTATGTGAATGTAACATGTTTTTTTCATGTTTATTTTGAAATAAAACAAATGTCAAACCTTAATGCTTGAATCTCAGCAGTATCATCATCTGTGATAAATGCTCGTACATGCCAATCTGGGCATTCTTTATTCCCACATCAAATAAATCTGACAACCATTTGCAAATATCATATGTAGAATTACGTGATGAAATCACCCAAGCCAATGGAACACCATTACGATGTTTGTTGAATACCATTAACGTATAAAGTTGATACTACATTCAAAAAACATAAGTGTTAATATAGTATTCAACACATAAAAATTGATTTTAATCACCATAAAGAAATGAAAAGGTTAATTATATGCACCCCATACATATTGGTACTAAATGTGGAATCCATAGACATAGCATTGTTGTGTGAATAATTTACCATCATGGAACGCATCCAACGGGTTTGTATGCCTATAATGAATGGTAGGTTTTGCATAATATCTTGCTTTTGATATAAAAAAAAACTATCTGGAAATTGATTATACCAACATTCGACACTTGTTGGATCACTCTCATCCTTCATATATTCTTTCTTTCTAATATTATGGTAAATGTTAGAAATATCCATGCTTGTCATTAAGGCATCCCGAGTTACCCTTGTGAATAACTCACCAGATTGGTGCTGCACATCAGAGATGAATTTGTCCCAAACCATTGTGACATTAAAACCATCTTCAACCATCTTTTCTACACTAGCTCATATATCAAAGGACAAATGTGGTGCATATTTGAATGTTTGATGGCTACCCATTACATTCTTCTCGTGACACATGCCACTAGATTGATGAGTATGCCTACACTCAGTAAATGTTAGAATAACATCATTTGAACGCATATAAAGTCGATGCATGATGGAATGACATCTACAACCAACTTTAATGCTTTGGCGTGGATTGCGTTTCATTTTTGTTGATCCATGTGGATTCATTATAATCTCACCACCTGATATTTGACGTGTCGACTCCGAACCGTATGCACATCAATAAATAAATAAGAACAATGATAATAAATTAGGAAACATGTCAACACAATTTTTTCATAATAAGCTTGAATTAGAAGTTCATAATTATATTAAACAAATAAAGACTCACACGGCATATTCCAGACATGTGTTAATGCGGTCACATACAATCTCATCCACTTCTTTAGATCTATTTGTATTAGCAACAAATTGAGTGGGATATTCTTCATCTGATTGCTCCCCATTTATAAAATCTCCAAGTCGACTATATGGAATAATAGCAAATTGATCCCCTCCAATTTGGGTCCATGTTAGATCTTTAGTTCAAAAATCTATCATATCTTCTGAGTCTTCTGTGTCCAATTCCATAATGTTTTCCCACTTTCCCATCTATAGAATACCTATACAAATTTTAATTTTTTGGAGATCAACACTTATGACATTAAGTTGTTATAAATATTTGTCAGTGATATCTAATACTAAATGTTACTTTACAATCCATTTTATGTGATTTAATGTTCTATAATATAAATGGMATAACATTATACTCGATCCATGGATGGTAGTRTAAGGTGACCCTAAAAGGGTGAGCCTGGTGTGMATGAAGTTGTATTGGGTCCCCCTAGGGGGTAACACATTGTTATGGGATGTTGATGTTTGAACATATGTTCAAATAGTTTGAAGGGATGTTCAGAGATGCCAAGTATGGAAAATTGGGTGTAGGTGCAATCATGGTATGTGATGGTTTAGAATTAGTTCTGTGTGAGGAATTTTGAGCTCCTCCTCATTGTGAAGAAGGAATAGTGGGTAGGTTGTGTAGTGTCCCCAAGGCCGAGCCCTGATGTAAACTATGATCTGAAAAAGATTGTAAATATGTGTTATAGGCTGGTGAGCCAAGTTTTGTATAAACCAGTAGGCTTATGTGTTTGATTAGGCCAGAGAGCCTAAAGGTTGAAGGCCAAGGGCCTGGATTTAGTATCTGTATGTATGCAACACATCAATAAAATATAAACACCCGCCAGGTGCAGACCGACCACGATGAATGAGTGATGGGGGACTAAGCGTCCACAGAGTGGGCAAGGAACTAGGGGCTGGAAGGTGGGAAAGGGGCTGAGTGATGAGCCTAGGGGCTAAGCCTAGGGGCTTAAACCTAGAAATAATATTTTATTATTGTTTCAAAAAGATATGTGCATCATATGGTTTTATCCTAAGCCCTTTTGGAAGGACACGTGATTTCCCAAGTGGTGGGAGGAAGGCGTGCAGATGGAACACATGCAGTTTCCAGGGTGAAAAGTGTCAACCCTGGTGCATTCAAATAAAATAGACGAAGTAATCTGTGAGCGGGGGGCTCTCATCGATTCAATCCGATTGTCCTGAGGGTGATCAAGGGAAGCCAGTCTGTAAGAGACACTCGTGTAATTCTGATACACAAAAAGAAAGCATGTGTTTGTCCTAAAGAATCCGTGTACACCCCTGTCCAGAAATGTGGAGTCTGTATCTGTCTCTGAGAAAACCCGTGTGCGCATTCCCTGAACGGGAAGCCTGTACTGAATTTGAGTGGAAGAATCTTTGTTATTCAGGGAAATTGAGCTAGCCTGTGCGTGGAGTCCCTGTTCCGAAATCAGGACTGTGAGATCATCCCGTGACTGCTGAACTGGTTTAGGGAAGCCTGTGTTTGTTTTCCCCGTGGGTTGTTGTGATCACGCAGTACTGGACTGCGTGAGGCTTGTTGGCCTGTGAGCGACTCCTCCAGGTGAGAGAGTGCGCAGAGGGAGGAGAGAACTCTTGGAAGGAACCCTGTAGCTACCATAAAGCCCGGAGACTTCCGGTCCAGTCTATTCTTGTAACCCAAGGTAAGGGAGACTAGCAGCCGAAGGACTGTCCAGGTGACAGAGAAGGTGCACTCTCCTGGGGTGGAACAGGCATGTGGGGAAAGAGGGTCTGTGGGCAGTGAGTGAGGGAGATTCCTGGGAGATCTTTCTTCTTGGTGGTTGTGTATGACTGTCCTCCCTATAACTTCGGCCTAGCCTAGGATTCCTTGCCTTGGGGTGGAGCTCGGTCCCAGCTCGGGGGTGACCTGTTGTTGAGCTGATGAACAGTGTGGTCTAAGGCTGGGAGGTTCGTGGAAGGCCTGCACTTGGTCGGTGATTTCTACAACTGTTAAAAGATAAGTATTTGAATTATTCTTTAATCATGTTGTGCATGATCGTGTTGTTTATGTATCATGTTTTCCGCTGTGTAAATGAATTATTGTTAAATGGTAAGGAATGTTTAATTATAGCAGTAACAAGATATGTTTTACTCTGTAATTTAAATGTGTTTAATTGTGTTAAATTCGTAGTGGAGTATATACGGGACTGCATTTGTAATATAAATCCAACTTAAGTGTATACCGATTGTTATATTGTGCGTTATAAGCCTTGGTCTAGCAAAAAGGTACACTACAAATTGGTATCAGAGCGAAGGTTTCGATACTGAGCCTAGATGGGCCAGTGGAGCAGTCTTTGGACTAAGAATGCGAGGGGAAATTGAGTCGGGAGGACCAATTTCGGACCCTGGTTTGCTCCGAAGCGTCAAGGAGATACTTGACGAGTTTTTTTTTGTTTTTAAGCTCAGGGGGTTTAGCGGTGCTGTGAAACCGCAGTTGGTATGGTCTATGACCACAGGGAGAAAGGTCTCTACACCAATGGTTTTAGAACCTTAGGATCCGTTCGGGAGGGAAGGCAAGCCCTCGTGATCGTCGGATCTGGAGAAATTGTGCACAAGGTTTAAAGCCTTTGGATATTGCACAGGGGATTGGAAAATCGCGATACGTGAAATCCCGATTTGGTTAGGAACGGTCTGAGCCATCAGATCTCAGTCGGAAAACCCGACAGCCATTGAATCTGTCGGGAGATGCCCGAAGGTTAAATCTTAGTATTTAGGGACGAAAGCTCCGAATTAGCGAGAGAGAATCTAAGCCGTTAGATATCGGTCGGAAAACCCGACAGTCGTAGGATCATTTAGGAGATGTCTGAGGGTTAAACCTTTGAGACTAGGGGTGAAAGTTCCGAAATAGATCCAGACCGTCCGAAAAACAGAGGACACATGTCGTGAGATTTTCCATTTCGGAAAATCGGAAATCGCGAAATCGGAATCACGAAGGAGGTCGGGAATTTTCATGGCAAAAGTTCTGAAGTCTCGAGATTGAATCAGGATCGTCCATTCATTGTGGACGCATGGCAGTAATTCAAGAAATCAGGGAAAGTCCCGATAGACGAGTCATCCATCGAAAATCGGGATTTGGGAAATCGGGAATCGCGGGGACAAGGAGTTCGTGCATTGTGAAACTCCGAACCCCGAAACCTCGATGAGCGGTTTGATTATGGTCACAAGGTAGAGGTCACATGGAACTCGGCATAGCCGAGGGGGCTAAGGCAAAGGCGCATCGGGAATCTCGTGGTCGAGTGTTTTTCAACAATTGAAACTTTGAAACTCCGACATAATCAGAGCCGTCCATCTGAGGGACATGTGTCAGTAGATCTCGAGGAGTCGGAGATCTGTGCCATAGAAGGAAATCCTGACAGAAGAGTCGTGTGGACCACAGGTGGAACTAGTGGAGGATAGGTGCCAGCAGCCTGGGCAGAGTCGGGAATCGGCATATCGGAGTTCCTAAGGACAAGGATCTTGAGACCTTTCAAGTCTCGAACCCTGGAGGAAATCGGGTCCGTTCATTTAGTGGACATGTGGCAGAGATTTGCACCATCGGGGAAAGTCCCAACAAGGAGTAAATTCATCGACGTTTGGAGTTCATCGGGATATCGGGGATCCCAGTGACAAGTGATTCATACACTTTGAAATCACGATCCGCGAAACCCCGATCAGTGGGGAACAACTGTCAGCTTGATGGAGAATCGCCGCATCGGGAAATCAGGGATTCTGTTGACAAGAGGTTCGGTGCGTTTTGACTCGCAAACCTCTGAACCTCGATAAGAGATAAGGATGTGGTCACAAACCAACGGTCATATGGTGCGAAGCCTATAGCCGGGGGCTATCGTGGAAATAGGTGCATCACGATTCGGGGAATCGCGAGGCTTGGAAACACGGGTATTTCGGCATCGTAAACCCCGATATCCTGATAGGGGTTTATTGTTGTGGTCATATAGGATCTGGTCGCGTGGATTAAAAGCTTAGCCAAGTGGGCTGAGGCCACTAAAAGGGGGTGCATCGGAGATCGGGGATCGACGTTTCAAGTTGCTAGAACATTGTGGGTGTCAAAACCTCGATAGTGGAAACCCCGATAGAGAAAAGGGGGGATTTCGAAAAAGAGTTTCTTGTGGGAGGAAAATTTCCCGATAGGGAATAGAAGAACGTCAAGTTCTTCGGGCCGATAGAAGGAGAAAGATCCTGTGAGTGGACGTGCCCTGGTAGGCGCACCTGCGTCGAGGCCATGTATAGAATGGCAATTGAAATGACAAGAATTGGGGAGTCACTGCATAATGAACTCCCGAAAGTTCCAAAAATTGAAGTTTCAGACATTCGAAAAACACAGAGCCAGACAGAGCTCCGAAAACCTTGTGAAGTTGAAATGTCTTTCGTTCTTGTTCACATTAGTTATAAATATTGTGGATTGTTTGTGAAGGTTTAAATGGCCTGACAAATTTCAAATTTGATTGCACAGTGTGTGTGCAGAGTTAACGGAGGGCAGTACTCCAGTTAATCAACGCTGAGTATGGAGTGGGGAAAAGTGC
>SNQJ01S0018044.1:109694-133959 GCA_010110895.2 Picea sitchensis | reverse complement strand
TAGATATTTTGAATGGGTATCCAATTTAGTCCCAGTTAGGAAAAAGAATGGAGAGATAAGACTTTGTGTGGACTTCATGAACTTAAAAAAATGTTGAGTAAAAGATAATTATCCTTTTCCCAAGATGGATCATGTACTTGAGACAGTGTTGGAAGAAAATGGAATTTCCGTGATGGATGGATTTCCAAGGTATAAATAGGTAGCAATGCATCTCGATGATAGGGAAAAAACAACCTTCACAACCCCATGGAAATATTTCAAGTATGATAAAATTCCCTTTGGTATGATAAATGCAGGGGCTACTTTCCAACGAGCCATGGATATAACATTCGTGGGAGAGAAGGATAGATTCATTGTCATATATATAAATGATATGATCGTCTTCTCCAAGACATATGAGGATCACATTGAGCACTTAGGGCAACATTTTGTGAAGTGCCATAAATTTGGCCTATCATTGAATCCAAAGAAGTCCTACTTTGCTATGACCGAGGGAAAACTATTGGGTCATATAGTGTCAAAATAAGGAGTAAATATAGATCTAGAGAGAGTGGAAGCGATAAAAAACATAACTATACCCAGAAATAGGAAAGAGGTACAACCTTTTCTGGGCCAAATCAACTTCCTTAGGAGAATTTTCCCCAATTTTGTTGAGATTGTTAGCAACAATTGTGGTATCGGGGAACAAGGTACGTAGGTCTGAAGGATTGCACGATAAGTGCCCCAAGCACAGCACATAGAAGAAATCTGTTTGGGGCCAGATTCAAGTAAGCGAGCCTGATCGTGGACAGGAGAAGCAGCGAAAGAGATCTAGACCATCCGTCTGGTAAAGGATATGTGGCGAGAGATCGACGTCATCGGGAAAGTCCCGACAGGGAAGCGCCCATCGGGGAACTTGAAGCCATCGAGATATCGAGGATCTTGGGGACGAGTGATTCGTGCACTTCAAAAGTGCGAACCACGAAAACCCAATGGAGAGTATGGTCAAAGGCATATGGTAGTGGTCACTTGGACCAGGGCCTAGTCGAAGGGCTAGCATGGAAGGCATATCGACAATCAGAAAATCGTGAGTCCCATGGACACAGACATCGTGTCATCGTGAACGTCGAAACTCCGATGGAGCGTTTAACTACGGTCACACGGAGGCAGTGGTCATATGGTTCATGTTCTAGCCGGTAGGGGCTAGCTTATAGAAGTGGAGCTCATTGCAAATCGGGGATTAGAGGATCGAGAGTTCCGGTTACATGTGCACCTCGGCACCGCAAACCTCGAAACCCTGAAACCCCGAAACCTCACCACGTACCTCCGCTATCTATCCCTTACCGCCACGTCCTATCCCCATGTCATGCCAACCTATAATTTCTTCCTGGCCCCTGTGTCTCCTCCACCTGGCTCGTACACTTCAAAGCTCACGAATTCTGCCACTTTCATTTGCCCTATTGCTTTCCCTCTGTCACATCCATCCACATGGCCTCTCCTCATCCCATATCCACACCGAGCATGCCAAGTCACCCCTTCCTGATCACCGTCCATTCACTACTTCGTGTCAAGTCCTCCAGTCATCACGACGACCTCCCCGTCTACCCACTAGTCCTACCATGAGTTCTCCAAACAGATCCAAATGGAAGAATGAGAAGGCCTCCATGTCCCATAGGTATAGAGTTGACCGAGGCCTTTCCCGGTCCCAATGAAGCAGTTATTGCAGCAGTTGATGGTGGTTGGACATCATTTCCACCATAAATGGAAAGTCCAGAAAATGACTGTAAGCTTGTCAATTCATTCACAGGCCCTTTTGGATCACGATTGCGTCTGACTGAAGTTTACGATCATCCTGAGTCTGCATGGGCAGAATGTCAGAAGCCATGTAGAAGCAATTATTTAATGCAACGTCTTGTTTTTGTTTTTGTGGTGGTTTTTGAGTATATGTAGGCGTTTTCGCCATTTTTGTAAGGATCGATGGTCGAGCAGAGCTCCCAGTTGTAAAACTTTAATGAAGCAATGTTGTTCTAGTTATGTATGAACTTTTGAGTCTTCTTGCCTTATGAATGCCATCTCCTTTCATGTCTTTGTTTGCACTGTGTTAGAGCAGCTCGAAATTAGAGGATCCAGTCGAGTTGTAGCTATTATAGGATGATGTTGTAATGGATCACTGTAATAGTTACGGAGTCTCTAATCGTTTCCTGTGATTTCCTTAACACTGGATGACTTGGAATTGGAGGATCCAGTCAAGTCTTCTATTCAGTTTCTTGAAGCTTTGAACCAGGAGGATCCTGCTTTCAGAGTTTTTCCCCTACAAACCGCTGCAAGCCTATTGCCTAGAGTTGTTTGTTCATTTTCTCCTAAGTCTTCCACCTGCCCATCTTTTAATCAACCCACTGGCTGAAGTTAGGATTCCAGACCTACTTTGTTCTTTACGTACCAGAATCAGTCCATGAGTTAGAGTGATACCTCCTCGAGCCATTATCTCCATTTGATCACCCCTTATAAACAAATCGTGACATTAAACTGATGGGTGTTGGGCTTTGCTCCTGCAAGCAATCCAGGAGTGACTTCCGACGCTAACATTTCTGGCACCGTTGCCGGGGATGAAGTTGAAGATTTTCCCTGGGCAGAACGACAACAATCAACTAATTCTGAAGGTGCATCAGAAATCAGAATTATTCAGATTGCTACTGTGCACTTGGCGACTCCACTGTGGTGACTCCATTGTTTCCACTTTACTGTTTCAGTTGTGGCCACTGTGGGCACACCTGAAAGCTGACCCAGAGGAGCTTTCTCGAGAAGGTTTCAGCAACTTCTTTCTCAGCCTGAGAAGTTTCCCGGGGTAACGATAATGTTAAGATCTGGCCTTTGATGGTGAACACGGACCAGGCATACTTGTAGCTGCGCATCTTTCACCTGGCGACTCCATGATTCGAGGATCAATTGGCGACTCCACTGGTTCGATATGGAGAAAATCCTGGCTCGAAGGTTTGCTCCGTTTGATTTTTCTGGTATTCTTGTTTTTCCTAATGAATTCCCTTCTCCGAATGAATGGGGCGATTATTTGCCCAGATTTAGAGAGCGTGAAGAGGACAACCCTGCTCAACATCTCTGGGAGTTTCATGAACTCATGCATCAGTGGGGGATACAGCATGAGGATGTATTATTGAAAATGTTCATGTTCTCGTTAGCAGGGGATGCTCGTAAATGGTACCATTCTTTACCTCTGGCTACCATTTCTTCGCTCAGTGATTTTCATGCAGCTTTCACCACTTATTGTCAGAGGCTGTATCCCCCTGAGTTAATTTGGCATAATTGTTGTGAGGGATACCACAACTCTATACAAGAGAAAGATGTTTCTGATGAAAGCTGTGGGGAGGATCTTGATGACCTGGATCAGAACTCAATCCCTTCTCCTCCACATTCATCTGCATCCGAGGCAGGTTATGAAAGTGATGAAGTTCCCAGGGAAGAGGATGGAACCTTGAGTAAGCTGATAGAGCAGGTGAAATATCTCTCTACCCAATTAGAAGGGTTGAAATATGAAGACTGTGCAAAGGATTTTCCAGTCCTTGAGGCAGACGCTCCGAGCAACTCTTTTGAAGGGATTATCAAAGATCCCATAAGCACATTAACATCTGTCCCCGATGAGCTTGCTGTCTCAGAACAAAATGATGAAGTGGTAGTTGGGGAAGAGGACTGTTCTCTTTTTCTTCACAAGATTTCCCATGATGTATTTACATTTGGGATTGAAAAGGAGGAGCTGAAGATTGTTCCTTTTTTGGAAGATGAAGAAGTTTGGTGCTCACCCAGCTTTAACGACTATTTAGTTGAGGAGAAGCAGAACCCCACATCACAGATTGATGACCTGGGTAGCAGCCAGCCCGTGTATGACAACTATGAATCAGGTTATGAGCTGGACACCTAGAGCTTCCAAGAGAAGACTGCAGAGCCTTCTCCTCTGTTCACAAATGAAAGACAATGCGAGGAAATCATCCCCCCTGAGAAGAAAATTGAAAAGCAGAGCTTTCCCACAGGACCTATCTATGATGATTATGACTCTGACCCTTTGGAGAGCCAAGAAGAGGCACCCGAAGAACCAGAGGAGCAGTCGAAGATGCAGTTTACAGACTACGCAGAGCCATTCAGCGAGCAACTACCACCTGAGATCAGCGGGCCTACTTCAGTTATTCACCCTCCTGTGGATATCATAGACATTCGACCGCGTGTGAACAACTGTGTAGCAGAAGAGGTAGTATTTCACCAATTCCCTGTAAATGGCCACTCATTCGATGACCCTGTCAACAAATACATGGAGTGACATTTCCCCTATGCCTTGGAGCCGCCCTATTTCATCTCAACTCCAGCCTGTAAGGAGGAATTGAAGAGTGTAGCCGTTCTACTGTCACGGTTACACCATCTGCTGGTGATCATCGATAGAAGGAAGGAGCTTCTATCCAGGAAGTTGCTTGAATGGCTATGGTGGAAGTTCTCTTTTACCTAGCCCATGTAAAATATTTTATTAGTTTAGGATTGTGTATAAATAAGATCCTTTGAGCATGTAGCTTTATTTTGTTGCTTTTATTTTTCGGCCTGTATTTTTAGCAGCGGGATGTTTTTAGCATGACTCCATATCCCAACAGCAAGGCACTAGAACTGCAAAATGAGTCCTTAGAGCATCATAGGGACGACTCTATCCCCCATGGAGCCTAATGTTAGCAACAATTGTGGTATCGGGGAACAAGGTACGCAGGTCTGCAGGATTGCACGATAAGTGCCCCAAGCGCAGCACACAGAAGAAATCTGTTTGGGGCCCGAGTCAAGCAAGCGAGCCTGATCATGGACAGGAGAAGCAGCGAAAGAGATCTAGACCGTCCGTCTGGGAAAGGACACATGGTGGGAGATCGGCTTCATCGGGAAAGTCCCGACAGGGAAGCGCCCATCGGGGAACTTGAAGCCATCGGGATATCGGGGATCTTGGGGACGAGTGATTCGTGCACTTCAAAAGTGCAAACCGCGAAAACCCGATGGAGAGTATGGTCAAAGGCATATGGTAGTGGTCACTTGGACCAGGGCCTAGTCGAAGGGCTAGCACGGAAGGTGCATCGGCAATCAGAAAATCGCGATTCCAGTGGACACAGACATTGTGTCATCGTGAACGCCGAAACTCCGATGGAGGGTTTAACTATGGTCACATGGAGGCAGTGGTCATATGGTTCATGTTCTAGCCGGTAGGGGCTAGCTTATAGAAGTGGAGCTCATCGCAAATCGGGGATCGGAGGATCGGGAGTTCCGGGTACATGTGCACCTTGGCACCGCAAACCCCGAAACCCCAAAACCTCACCACGTACCTCCGCTATCTATCCCTTACCGCCACGTCTTATCCCCGTGTCATGCCAACCCATAATTTCTTCCCGGCCCCTGTGTCTCCTCCACCTGGCTCGTACACTTCAAAGCTCACGAATTCTGCCACTTGCATTTTCCCTATCACTTTCCCTCTGTCACATCCATCCACATGGCCTCTCCTCATGCCATATCCACACCGAGCATGCCAAGTCACCCCTGCCTGATCACCGTCCATTCACCACTTCATGTCAAGTCCTCCAGTCATCACGACGGCCTCCCCGTCTACCCACTAGTCCTATCATGAGTTCTCCAAACAGATCCAAATGGAAGAATGAGAAGGCCTCCATGTCCCGTAGGTACAGAGTTGACCTGGGCCTTTCCCGATCCCAATGAAGTAGTTATTGCAGCAGTTGATGGTGGTTGGACATCGTTTCCACCATAAATGGAAAGTCCAGAAAATGACTATGAGCTTGTCAATTCATTCACAGGCCCTTTTGGAGCGCGATTGCGTCTGACTGAAGTTCACGATCGTCCTGAGTCTGCATGGGCAGACTGTCAGAAGCCATGTAGATGCAATTATTTAATGCAACGTCTTGTTTTTACTGCTGTGGTGGTTTTTGAGTATATGTAGGCGTTTTCGCCATTTTTGTAAGGATCGATGGTTGAGTAGAGCTCCCGGTTGTAAAACTTTAATGAAGCATTGTTGTTCTGGTTATGTATGAACTTTTGAGACTTCTTTCCTTATGAATGCTAGTTCCTTTCATGTCTTTGTTTGCACTGTGTTAGAGCAGCTTGGAATTGGAGGATCCAATCGAGTTGTAGCTGTTATAGGATGATGTTGTAATGGATCACTGTAATAGTTACGGAGTCTCTAATCGTTTCCTGTGATTTCCTTAACGCTGAATGACTTGGAATTGGAGGATCCAGTCAAGTATTCTATTCAGTTTCTTGAAGCCCTGAACCAGGAGGATCCTGCTTTCAGAGTTTTTCCCCTACAAACCACTGCAAGCCTATTGCCCAGAGCTATTTGTTCATTTTCTCCTAAGTCTTCCACCTACCCATGTTTTAATCAACCCACTGGCTGAAGTTAGGATTCTAGACCTCCTTTGTTCTTTACATACCAGACTCAGTCCCTGAGTTAGAGTGATACCTCCTCGAGCCATTATCCTCATTTGATCACCCCTTATAAACAAATCGTGACATTAAACTGATGGGTGTTGGGCTCTGCTCCTGCAAGCAATCCAGGAGTGACTTCCGACGCTAACAGAGATGGTTAGGAATATCACTAACATGTTGAAGAAAAATAATGAAGTGAAATGGAATATTGAGGCCAAAGAATCTTTTCAAACAATCAAAGAAGCATTGGGAGAATCACCAATTTTAGTCATCCCAAATTATGATAAATACTTTTCCATGTTTTCTTTTACTTCTGAACATACTATAGTTGTTGTCTCACTCCAGAAAAATGATGAAAGTCGGGAGCAACCTATAGCCTACTTCAGCAGAGCTTTGATATATGTAGAGTTAACATACAATAAATTGGAGAAGCAAGCATATGCCCTCGTTAAATCATTGAAATCCTTCATAGATTATATCTTGCACTCCAATACATTTTCTTATGTACCTAGCAGTTCTATCAAATACAATCTCATGAAGCCTAACTGTAATGATCCTCATATTTACCCAAAAAAAATAAAAATTCTATACATAATTTCTTGGTAGAAAAGGGTTTTAATTAAGAAACCCTGTCGTCAACTTGATTATGAATCTTTGTACTAACCTTGCTTCAGAAATCTAACACAAAATCCTTTCTACAACTCCTGGATTTATACTTACCACAAGATTCCCTATTTATATCAAGAGTGGAAAGTTATAAGGAAAGGTCCTCAAGACTTTGGCAAGCCCCCTTCTTCTTTGGAAATTTTTACCCATATAAATACCTATGTAAAGGGTAGTTTACAATGCACGTTGCAACTCACATTTTAAAAAATCACAAGAATACCAAGTTTACGCACAAACCCCCTTGTGGGTGTTATCCTAGGTAGTTTTAGCTGGTACTTAGTCATAAGATTCACGGGTCGGGCATTTCTCTTTTCTCTTACACCAGACAACTAACCTAACTACTAAGTGTTGGTTTTATTGTGGTTCTTGAAAATGGTGGTTGACTGTGCAGAAAGTGCTAGACCCAAACACCAGTGAAAAGTTGACAGCTAGGATCTAACTGCTGTCTTGGATTTACATAGAGGGTGAGAACTGGTTCAACCTGAGTTATGACAATGTCAATTTGAAACCATTATTTGAGTGGAAGAGGAGGTATACTGTCATAAAATTTAAATCTCTATAGCTTTAATTAATGGCCTCTTTGCGCTTCCCTTGTATTTATTGGGCCCCATACACGAGTTCTCACTTTCAATATGCCACTGTCACATGGCTACCCGTCCTCCACACTGCCTCCATTTACTACAAGGCATTGAAGTGATGCTTAGGGTTCGAAGTAGGTTTAAAGTTTTATCATTCCTAAGTTTTCCTTTTCGAAGAGGTTCTGCTTGCCCGAAATTTCAGAGGCTAAGTCTGTGAGTGAAGGAGGTCACTCCATGGTGTAACTATCGGCGCGACTGAGACCCTGGTATGTTCTTCTTACACCCAGTACCGAAATAGCTAATAAGGAGGGTGTACTCCTCGAAAAATGTTAAGTATTCGGTTGTTCTGTCAGTCATTGTAGTAACCTTTTCATGCCTGTTGTGTTCTTCTTTGCGGGTGTTAGCGTCGGAAGTCACTCCTGGATTGCTTGCAGGAGCAGAGCCCGACACCCATCAATTTAATGTCACTGTTTGATAAATGGGCGATCAAATGGGTAGAGACTTGAGGAGATATCACTCTAACTCAGGGACTGGGTCTGGTACGTAAAAAACAAAGGAGGTCTGGAATCCTAACTTCAGCCAGGGGGTTGATTTAATGATGAGCAGGTGGAAGACTTAGTAAGAAAGGTGAATAAACAACTTTGGGCAACAGGCTTGCAGCGGTTTGTAGGGAAAAAACTCTGAACACAGGATCCTCCTGGTTCAAGGATTCAAGAAACTGAATAGAAGACTTGATTGGATCCTCCAATTCCAAGTCATTCAGCGTTAAGGAAATCACAAGAACCGATTAGAGACTCCGTAACTATTACAGTGATCCATTACAACATCATCCTATAACAGCTACAACTCGACTGGATCCTCCAATTCTAAGCTGCTCTAACACAGTATAACAAAGATGTAAAGAAACTGGCATTCATAAGGCAAGAAGTCTCAAAAGTCTATACATAACCAGAGCATCAGTGCTTCATTAAAGCTTTACAACCAGGAGCTCTGCTCAACCATCGATCCCTTAAAAAATACAAAGACTGAGTCTATATACTCAGAGAAATATGCCTAACAGAGGCGTGCCCAGTTGCCCAAGGCTTGGTGTCCCTTCAGTCAAACTCATACTGATATTCTTTGCTGGACACCACCTTAACTGTGCATGGCTCCCGTAGGGGGAGTAGCTGAATCAGTAAATGCTGAGCTAGCGTGCGCAGACCTCCTCTGGATAGTCGAGGACTCAGCATGGCTTTTCTGAAAGACTGGGTACATAGAACCCTCTCAAGCAGACCGCTTACCAGACCCTCCATACCTTGCAATTAATGATTGAGGCGAGGCCTCAACCACCCTCTCGTTTCTTCATTCATTCCTGGCAGGTATCGGGATCCAGACCATGTCGAACTGGAGTCTGAAGAGAAAAGTGCCCCCCTTCGGAGATTGAGATCAACGCTTCGGTGCCCGAGTAGCTGAATGAAAAATATAAGCACCCCTTCCCCAGGCCTCCTTCTTGATGACCAGGCACCAAAACCATGGGCCCGACTCTGGGCGCTATCGGGAATTCAGGGTTCGGGGTTTTGCGGTTCCCGCTGTCGAGAACTCCTTACCTCTCCAATCCACGATTTGCGATGAGATCCTTTCACGCGCGAGCCCTCTTGAGCTTAACTCCTGTCACATATGACCACACCTCCAAGACCGTGGCCTTACCCTCCTATCGGGAATTCAGGGTTCGGGGTTTCGACACTTGTGATGTCACGATTCACAAGTCCTCTAGACTCACGAATCTTCGATCCCCGATGGCTCCTTCCGTTCTAGCCCTCCGACTAGGCTATGGTCCAAGTGACTGCTACCATATGCCCACAGCCATATAGCTTTCCATCGGGGTTTCAGGGTTTTCGACGTCAATGTGCACGCATCCTCCAGGCTCGTGATTCTCCGATCCCTGATGGCTCATGACCGTTGACCTGTCAACGGTCCGTTCCCCATCGCAAAAGTCTGCCACCTGTCCTCCTGACATTTGGTGTGGCCCCACGCTCCTAGGCCTTATCTGGAAATCACGTATCGCGATTTTCCAACGCACGAAACCTTTGCTTCATGAACTCCCAAATGATGAAACTCCGACGCGGCCAGACCTTGCGCCACACGTCCTTTGGGATGAACGAATGTCATCCATTCTTGAACCTGCTATGGGCACTATCTAATGCGTTAGCCCTGGCGCAGCTTTGCTGATCGCGATTTCCCGCTCACCGCTGATTTGATTCTTTGGATACATATCGGACGTTGAAATCGGGGTGCTCGCTCGCTTGACCTGGGCCCGAAATAGATCTCTTTGTGTGCTACGCTTGGGCACTTATCGCAACCCCGCAGACCTGTGTACCTTTGTGCCCCGATACCACAATTGTTACTAACATTAGGCTCCATGGGGGATAGAGTCGTCCCTGCGATGCTCTAAGGACTCATTTTGTAGTTCCAGTGCCTCACTGTTGGGCTATAGAGTCATTATTAGGCCGCAAAAATAAAAACGAAAACGAACTAAGAAGCAAAAAGGACAATATTTACAAACAAAGGAGCCATCTGAGACTCAAACAAAACATTTCTTCAGGAAATGCTCATTCACTGGGCTGCTGAAAACTTCTTCACCTTCCAAATCTCGCAACCTGTATGTGTTATTTGAGAAAGTCTCAGAGATTCTGAAAGGCCCAATCCACAGGGCTTCAAATTTGCTATGTTTTCCCTTATCTTGCTTAGGAGCATCCCATTTCATCACCAGGTCTCCTATCTGGAACCTCTCTTTCTTGGCCTTCCTATCGAAGACTTGCTTGATCTTTTGCTGATGGTCCTGAATCCTGCCCACTATTTGCTCCCTAGCTTGCTAGACCTTTACTAGCTGATGAATCCTTCTGATCATGTCATTGGGCTCTTCTTGATAATCCTGGAAGAATTTCACTACGGGAATGGTCAACTGAGAAGGGAAGATGGATTCAGCTCCGTAGACTAACTAGAAAGGGGAGAGACCTATAGATCTCTTTGTAGTCACCCGAACAACCCATAGGGCGAATTTCAACTTTGAATTCCAACCCCTTTTGTTGTCTTCCAACAACCTTTTGATGATCCTTATCAGGCTTTTGTTGGAGGATTTCGCTAGACCGTTTCCCTATGGATAATATGGGGTGGAGTGAATCAATTTGATCCTGAACTGTTCACAGAATTTGGCTAATGGTTCAGACCCGAAAGCGGCTGCATTATCAGTGACAATCTTATTTGGGCAGCCGAACCTTGTGATGAGGTCCTCCAAGAATCCAATGATTACCTTGTGGGAAGCACTCCTGGTGGGAATAGCTTCAATCCACTTGGTAAAGAAATCTGTAGTAGTCAGGATCCACCTGTGATGCCCACTGGAGGTAGGGTGAATTTCTCCAATGAAATCTAGGCCCCACTGCTGGAAAGGCCCTGAAACCACCACCGGATTTAACGACAGAGAGCTGAGCTGCTGCTTTCCTGCAAATTTTTGACATTTGATGCAGGCTCTGACCCTTTTGCAGACATTAGTGAACACGGTAGGCCAGTAGTACCCAGCCCTGAGGATTTTGTGGGCTGTGGCTCTCCAGAAATGGTGCCCTCCACACAGGCCGCTGTGAAATTCAGCCACGACCGTCTCAGCCTCTGGTGGACTCATGCATTTTAAAAGCACCCCCAGGGGGTCTTTCCAATATAACACTTGATCGATCAGGCAGTATTTGACTGCTTTGAGCTTGAAATCTCTTGCTTTTCTTCTTTGCAAGCCATCTAGAGGCCGTAGCTCCTACAGAAAGTATATTACATCCTTATACCAAGGACATCGAGCCAATGGGGGCTCCCTTTGATGGTCTACGTCAGGCAGTCGATCCTGCTGAATACCTGAGCATTCGTTGATGAAACTTATCCCCAAATCTTGGCAGTTTGCTTCAGCCAACAACTTGGCTAAACCTTGACCTTTGATCAATTTGGTGGGTCTTATTTCCAGGTCAAATTCCAGAATTTTGGCTATCCATTTACTCCTTCTCCCGTCTATGTCAGGCTAAATACGAATGTCTTTAACAGCAACCGAGGGGACATAGGCGATGATTTTTTACTGCAGGACATAGGTTCTAAAAGATTTGAGATCTTTTACCAGAGTATAGGCCTGCTTCTCCATAGTGTCATACCTGACTTCGGCGTCCCTCAATGCTCGGCTGAAATAAGAAATAGGCTACTCTAGCCCAATGTTGTTTGTCTGTAATAGAACAACAACCACTGTGTCAGGTGAGGCAAAGGATAAGATAAGGAAATCCTTTGAGTAGTCGGGACTGATAAGCACAGGAGCTTCAGTCAGGGCCTTCTTGATTTGTTCAAAGGAATGTCACGATTGAGGGGTCCACCTTACTTCGTTCTCTTTCTTCAACATGGTTGTTATAAGCTTTACCTCCTCAACAAACTTAGGCACAAACCTCCTCAGAAAATTAATTTTACCGAGGAAAGATTGGACCTCCTTCTTGGATCTCGGGATTGATAAGGCTTGTATCGCCTCAACTCTTCTGGGGTCAATTCTGACTCCTTCTGCCGATACTATGTGGCCTAGTAACTTTCCCTCCTGCATGGCGAATAGAGATTTCTTGGGGTTTAATGAAATGCCAAACTTTCTGCATTTTAGGAAAAATTTCCTGAGATGACAACAGTGCTCTTTATCAGATTTTGAAAACACTGTGATGTCATCTAGATAAATGACCACAAATTTATCCTTTTCCCCGATGAAAGCTATATCCATGGCGCGTTGGAATGTCGCCCCTGCATTCATTAATCCAAATGACATCTTGGCATACATGAATGTGCCCCATGGAGTGGTGAACACTGTCTTTTCCCTGTCCTCAGGCAGAACAGAGACTTGATTGTAGCCAAAGAATCCATCAATCATGGACATCCTAGAAGCTCCTGCTACCCTCTGTAGTATATGTTCCATCTTTGGTAGGGGGTAGTTATCCTTTCGTGAGCTCCTGTTCAGGTTTCTGAAGTCCACACAGAGTCAGATCTCTCCATTCTTTTTCCTTACTGGCACCAAGTTGGCCACCCACTCTGAATATCTCAGTGGTACAATGATCTAAGCTTGAAGCAGCTTCTTCACTTCCCTCTCCATGATAGGTAGTAGCATGGGATTGATCTGTCTCAGCTTCTGCCTAAATGGCTTTGCCTCCTCTTTTAATGGAATTTTATGCTCGATGACAGAGGTGTCATAGGTTTTGAGGTCTTCGTAGGTCCAAGAAAACACATAAGCAAATTCCCTCAAAAGTTCAATGTATCCAGACCTCTACTCCTCTGTCAGACTTCTTGACAATTTGACATACTTGGGCTCACCGTCAGTCCCAATGTTGCACTGAATAGTATCAGCATCCTCCTCTGAGACTTCTCCTTTTAACGATACACCATTTCCATCAAAAAGTCTTTCCAAAGGAACCAGTCCTCTGGGAATATGGTTGCTGGGCAGCTGTACAATGTCACACTCTGCAATTTTATTCAGAAAATTACCCCCATCGAGCTCTTCCTCTAAGACGACGTCTTGGTCAATGTGCATTTCTGAAAATTCCTTGATAGTCTCCAAGAACCTCTTGACCTCGAGATCATCCTCGAATACCTTCCAATGTTTGACGTTGTCAGGTATGGAGGGCCTGTATTTTACCTCTACATCATATCTGAATTTGGGCAGCAAGGGTACTTTGAAATTGCTAGCTGATGTAACCAAGGAATATGCCAAGGTGTTCTCCTCTCTTGGGATGAATGAGATGTTAAATGCTGAGAAGAAAATATCAACTAGATCCCACACCTCATTTATGTAGCTTCTGAGTCGAGGATGCTTAGCCTGATAAGCATTTCTGATCTGCTGGACCACCAACTCTGCATCAACGAACACTGCTACTTCCTGAATTTCCATTTCCCTCGCAGCTCTTAATCCCATAACAAGAGCCTCATACTCTGCCACATTGTTGGTAGCTTCAAATTCTAATTTGTATGACAGAGATATGGTTTCCTGAGCATGTGACACAAAAACCACCCCAGCTCCAGCGCCTTCCCTGGAAGAGGCTCCATCAAAGAACAGTTTCCAGATGGGGGTGATGGAGGGAGGAAGTTTAGGGGAAATGGTGGGCTTCTTTTTGAGTTTGAGAGGAGGCTCGGGGGCATGGGTGAGTTGTAGTAAAATGGAGCCTAAATCAGTGTCCAAGGCAAAGATGGGATGGTTGGTAGGGTTGGCTTCATCACTGATTATGTAGGCCAGTTGGGCTTCCCTGTATAGTCTTCTATGCTCCCCTCCGAACACTGGGATGGTAGCATATGTGAGGTCCATTTGCAAGGTTCCCCCCAGTATTTTTATCGAAGATCTTGACAACATCATACCGAACTTGGGAGGAACATCGGCCACTACAATATCCATGACCAGGATTTTCATGGGCAGTTGAAACAAGGTCACGACCAGGTCTTTAATAACTCCGAGGCACTGAACTCTCCTGGAGTGAAAAGAATAGAGGTCATGATAGGCTCGGGTGACTTCTAGTCCTAACTCTTCCATGACAGTTTTGGGCATGAGGTTGTGAGAAGCCCCTGAATCCATCAAGTAGTTGTGCAACACTTTATCATGTATGTTCAGGGATGTGTAGAAGGGAGGGGATGAATTATCTCTATCTTCTACCATGGGACCTAGGAAAACTACTGGATTTTCATCTTGGAGATTTATGGAGTCTGTGGGAAGGCATGAGGCTTCAGACTATAAAATCTCAGAGAAACATTTTTTAAATTCTTCATGTTTAATTAGCTCGGTGAGGGGCATAGGGATTATGATATTTTGAATCTCATGCTCGAAATTAAAAGAAGATGTAGGATTTGGAATTTCTCTTATTTCAGGAACATGATTGTGGACAGTGGGAGAGAGGGGTTGATCCTTCTTACCTCTGTGACTGTCGGCTACTGCGTTAGCAGGATTTTCTGTTCTAGTGGACTGCTGAGGAATATCAGGTGCTGCTGTCTTTTTGTCGGACCTCAGGTTATACCTGCCTCGGCTGCTGCTAACCTTGTCTCCCTTGCTCAATTAATTTAGCTGACTATCCATGAGAGACTCCTCGTAAGCTGTTTGAGTGAGATGAGGAAAAGGAGGAGTGTCCTCTAAGTAGTGGATTTCAGGGTCAATCTCATATGTTTCTCTTTCCTCCTCATCGGCCACCAAGTTGTTCTGAAAAGGGGACTGAATTCTCTGGTCTTCTCTGTCTTTGTCTCTTTGTTCCCTTGGGAAGGCCCGTGGCCCATGGTTATCAGATCTCCTAAAACCTCTACCATCGACATTCTGGGGATTTCTGTACATGGGATTCCCTTCTAACTCCCACCTTTCCATCTTAGCAGAAAGTGACTTGAGTACCCTAGCTGTATCATCTGCCTGAAGGGGAAGGGGAGAGGAACTGGATGAGGCAGCTTCAGGCCTTTGCCTGGATATGTTCCTACCAGCAGCATGCTTGATTCGGTCAACAACCAATATATTAGACTCTACTTCTATGGCTGCATCCTTCATTTGAGCCAGAGTAGTGGCTCTTCTTTCCCTCAATAAGAGGCAGAAATCGGGATCAAAGGCGCTAGCATAAGTAATCTTTGCAGAGGCTTTAGAGGGTTTTATCTCAGTAGGGATTTTGTTGTACATTTTATTAAATCTCTTGGAGAAATCGGAGACGGACACTCCTTCCTTTCTCTTCAAAGACCCAAACTCTGTCATGTAATACATGAAGTCTTTCTTATCTCCCCACTGTCTTAAAAAGGCATTATCTAAAGATTTGATCCCATCAATAGATCCAGGAGGCAGGGCCTTAAAACATTTTCTAGCCTCTCCTTGGAGACTATGGACAAAAATCCTCATCCATACGTTAGCGTGCATGATGTTATTATCATCTGTGAAACTGTAAAAGGCTTCTAGGTGTTCTTCTGCAGTTATGTCCCCCTCACCTGTAAACCTGGGCAGCTGTTTGAGGTAACCATCTGCTGGGAGGGCATTGAGAGGTTGCGGTAGCATGAGGGGAGCATACTTAGTGGCTATAATGGCCTCCATTCTGGTCAGAGGGGGATTAGCACCAGCCATAGGAATATTAGGTGGAGGAGATCTTGGAGGAGAAGGAGTTCTCGAAGGGACTTCTGAGAATGAGCCTCGAATTGGAGTGGGGAACAAGAGAGGATCTAAGGAGGAGGCTAACGAGTTCAAGTCAGCAGGCGCTCCTCTTTGTGCAGGAGTGGGAAAATATTCTGTGGTTCCGGGTCTACGCCAAGGAACAACTTTAGAGGAGAGGGGAGTGACAAGGATTTCTCCCTCCAATCCCAGACCAGGGGGGGGAAACTCAGCAGGAACACTCCCAAAATTCAGGAAACGGGAAACTTCTGAAGGAGGTCTATTGAGAAACTAAGGAGGAGAAAATAGAGTTCTTACAGAAGGAGATGGCAGATTACCTGCTTCGGCGGTGGAAGCTTCTTCTTCAGGGGCCTTTCCTTTTCTGAGAACCACCTCGAGATCAGCTTCAGGTGTAGCTAGGGGCAACTGTGGATGAGACCGCGTGTGTCTGCCTTTGAAAGCCACAATTAATAAAGCAAGTTCTTCCCAGGAGAGTCGTCACAATGGAGTCGCCAGGCAACAATCTTGATAATTCTGATATCTGATGCACCTTCAGAATCAGTTAATCGTTGTTGTTCAATCCCGGGGAAAATTTTCAACTTCGTCCCCGACAACAGCGCCAGAAATGTTAGCATCGGAAGTCACTCCTGGATTGCTTGCAGGAGCAGAGCCCGACACCCATCAATTTAATGTCACGGTTTGATAAATGGGTGATCAAATGGGTAGAGACTCGAGGAGATATCACTCTAACTCGGGGACTGGGTCTGGTATGTAAAGAACAAAGGAGGTCTGGAATCCTAACTTCAGCCAGGGGGTTGATTTAAAGATGAGTAGGTGGAAGACTTAGTAAGAAAGGTGAACAAACAGCTTTGGGCAACAGGCTTGCAGCGGTTTGTAGGGGAAAAACTCTAAACGCAAGATCCTCCTGGTTCAGGGCTTCAAGAAATTGAATAGAAGACTTGATTGGATCCTCCAATTCCAAGTCATTCAACGTTAAGGAAATCACAGGAACCGATTAGAGACTCTGTAACTATTACAGTGATCCATTACAACATCATCCTATAACAGCTACAACTCGACTGGATCCTCCAATTCCGAGCTGCTCTAACACAGTATAACAAAGATGTAAAGAAANGCTACAACTCGACTGGATCCTCCAATTCCGAGCTGCTCTAACACAGTATAACAAAGATGTAAAGAAACTGGCATTCATAAGGCAAGAAGTCTCAGAAGTCTATACATAACCAGAGCATCAGTGCTTCATTAAAGCTTTACAACAGGGAGCTCTGCTCAACCATCGATCCCTTACAAAATACAAAGACTGAGTCTATATACTCAGAGAAAAACGCCTAACAGAGGTGTGCCCAGTTGCCCAAGGCTTGGTGTCGCTTCAGTCAAACTCATACTGATATTCTTTGTCTGACACCACCTTAACTGCGCATGGCTCCTGCAGGGGGAGTATATGAATCAGTAAATGCCGAGTTAGCATGCGCAAACCTCCTCTGTCTAGTCGAGGACTCAGCATGGATTTTCTGAAAGACTGGGTACACAGGACCTTCTCAAGCGGACCGCTTACCAGACCCTCCATACCTTGCAATTAATGATTGAGGCGAGGCCTCAACCACCCTCTCATTTCTTCATTCATTCCTGGCAAGTATCGAGATCCAGACCACGTCGAACTGGAGTCTGAAGAGAAAAGTTTCCCCCTTCGGAGATTTAGCTCAACGCTTCGGGGCCCGAGTAGCTGAATGACAAATATAACCGCCCCTTCCCCAGGCCTCCTTCTTGATGACCAGGTGCCAAAACCATGGATCCGACTCTGGGCGCTATCGGGAATTCGGGGTTCGGGGTTTCGCGGTTCCCGCTGTCGAGAACTCCTTACATCTCCAATCCCCGATTTGCGATGAGCTCCTTTCACGCGTGATCCCTCCTGAGCTTAACTTCTGTCGCATATGACCACGCCTCCGCGACTGTGGCCTTACCCTCCTATCGGGAATTCGGGGTTTGGGGTTTCGACACTTGCGATGTCACGATTCACAAGTCCTCTAGACTCGTGAATCTCCTATCCCCGTTGGCTCCTTCCGTGCTAGCCCTCCAACTAGGCCTTGGTCCAAGTGACTGCTACCATATGCCCACAGCCATATAGCTTTCCATCGGGGTTTCGGGGTTTCTGACGTCAATGTGCATGCATCCTCCGGGCTCGCGATTCTCCGATCCCCAATGGCTCATGACCGTTGACCTGTCAACGGTCCATTCCCTGTCACGAAATCCTGCCACCTGTCCTCCTGACATTCGGTGTGGCCCCACGCACCTAGGCCTTATCAGGAAATCGCGTATCGCGATTTTCCAACGCACGAAACCTTTTCTTCATGAACTCCGGAATGCAGAAACTCTGACGCGGCCAGACCTTGCGCCACGCGTCCTTCAGGATGAACAGATGTCATCCATTCTTGAACCTGCTATGGGCACTATCTAATGCGTTAGCCCTGGCGCAGCTTTGCTGATCGCGATTTCCCGCTCACCGCTGATTTGATTCTTTGGATACATCCCGGATGTTGAAATCGGGGCGCTCGCTCGCTTGACCTGGGCACGAAATGGATCTCTTTGTGTGCTACGCTTGGTCACTTATCGCAACCTCGCAGACTTGTGTACCTTTGTGCCCCGATACCACAATTGTTACTAACATCGGGAAGCTTCTCTGCAATTCCTTTCAAGGTCACCCTTAGTCTTAAAGGAAAATGGTTCCTCCCTAAGATTGTTGTTATTTCTTATGTGGTCAGGCGATTGAGATCCCTTGGTAGTAGTTACCGAAACCTTTCGAAGTTAGGGTTTCTCAAAAGCATTCATCATATCACAAGTAAGTGATTGGATTTCGTTTAACTGTGGAAGGTAGAGGTCTTATGAAAAGTATCCCGATGAACTACTTAAGTCATGGTATATAAGTCAGTTGTTTTCGTTGTTCCTATTACCGTTCTTCCTCAAAGAGTCTCATGGAGATAGGTTGGTCCTGTGCATAGTTCATAAGTGTAGACTCTTTCTGTCTGAGTAGGGTAAGATGTTAAACTTTACTTCATTTATCTCTCCTAGAATGGATGGAGTCGTCATTCTATAATTCTCTGAGACCCTCGACTGGTCTTCTTTTTACTGAGGTTATCATACGCTTCCGGGATACTTGAATATTATATAGGAAATTCCTATGGCATGAATCCATTCTTTACTGTTGATATTGTTGGTTAAGTATATAAGTTCGTTACAGATTTGGTTTAGGATTGATTTAAATTTAACCATTAAATCGTGTCCATAATCTGTATGAAAAATCTGTGTTATTGCTTCAACTTGTTGTTGTGGCAAATTTATACAGCTTACAAGTGAAGAATTCCGTCTATGACAATTTGTTATTGTCACTAATGGTGGGGCTTGTTGTCACGAGGACCCATCAGATAATGTACTACGTCCTCCTCCCTCGGCCCGAACATTTAAATAGACAGCATACGATGGGGCAAGGGTTCGAACCCACGCATCAACAAGATAAGTATCTTTGTGGAAGGGAAAAATCAGTTTAACTTGTATAGTGTTATTGTAATCTACTTTTCTTTGATACTTATTTTTCGAATAAAGAATAATGTTCACAATATTTGATTACTTGCAGGGTCTCCGTTCGTGCAAGCCTCGGATACCCATCATTTCCTCCTGCGCAAAAGGTATTTGGGTTCCGAACCTCTCACATCTCGGGCTAACTCTACAGGTTCTAGCATCATCTAAGGAGATCATGATTCAACTATCTCTGTTGTAACTAGTTCTGTGTCTACTATAATGTTTGTTGGAGTAAACCCTTGGGGTTGTTCTTCCATTTATGGCATAACGCCAGTTCCTGTATAAGTATTGAATCTGTAATTGAATAAAGATTCTGGCCAACTATGTAATATACTTTTTTTCTTTAAATATTGAAAGACAGTCCTATTTGAATTCACTCAAAACGATAATCTGGGTCAAAGTAATTATGTCTCTCAAATTCAAACATTGTATTCATTATTTATGAAACTCAAATCTATTCTATACCATTGGCCTATCTAGTTATAGAAAGGAAGGAGTTTTTACATAGTTTAACAATGGATTTACTGGTATCTTTTGGTCTACTGTATTCGATTTAAATTAGATGAAGTATATTGGTTGTCGGTTTAACTAGACTATTCCGACTTTGATGCATTTAATTTATACTTGCAGTTATAGATCTGTCGAAAGTTCCTCATATTCAAAATATAGGAAGAATTCCTATGGATATATGCTTATATTTTTGTATATGCGTAAAGGTTTATGTAGCCCTAGGGTTCTGTATTTCATTGTAATGTCTTCCTGTAGGAAAGATGATGCAGGAGCATCGTCAACAACAAGCGAGCGCGAGCAGCGCCAATTCATTTTGGCACATGTTCAAAGGTGTTTAAATTGTTTTGAAGAGGGATGTGCAAAAACTTAAATAAAACAGTTAAGAAAGGGCGTACTTGTAGATTACAAACATACCTTGAGTGATCTGCTCTCGTCTATAGTAGGTAGAGGCATTTATGTATAATAAATGTAAGTAAGTGCCACAAGGAGTGCGAGCAGTAGTTACCCCCAAAGTACTTAAGGATTTTCAAGCAAGCTCAGGAGGGATAGAGTCTTCGAAGTTTTCGAAGAAAGGCTCAAGAGAGCTAGTGCCTTGAAGTGTTGGAAGGAGGCGTAGCAAGGTGTTTTTGCAGGTGGACAAGTTCCATGAAGGAATACCTTGATCATTTCGTAGGAGTTGTCAAAGAGGAATTGGATGGTCCAAATTCTTTGTGGAGAATTCGCGAAGTCCCAAGAGTTGTCAGATATTGCAGAGGACCAGGGAAGTTACGACAAGTATTCTTCAAGTGCAAGCTCAGGAGAAACCGGACCGTAGGATCCAAGTCGACAAGGGTTGTTGGATCACTCGTGAATTCTCACTTTGGGGATTCATAAGTTGAAGGACCTAAAACCTTGCACCAAGATTCACGAAATCGCGAAGTGCGAATTCCCGACAGAGAGAGAAGTTCCGTTGTGGGGCCAGCATTAATAACGAGTTAGAATTCAGCATTTCGACGTTTCAAAAGATAGGAGGTCGAGACTTTTGTCCCGAGATTCACAAAAACGCGAGATGCGATATAAGTACGGTGGAATGACGCCGTCAATCATTTCAGCGAATTGAAATTTTGGGTTTTCGTAGTTGGAGAGTCAAGACACTCGGAAGGAAAGGTTGTGAGATTCGAAGTCCTGAAAACCCCGAAGCCACGAGTTGCGATAAGGGTTATCGAGGAGTTCAGGATTTCAGCACTTCGGGTGTTGGGATACAAAGGAGGCAACGTTTTGGGAAGCGAAGTTGCGAAGTGCTGAAGCTGGGCACGAGAGACACGTGGCAGAACCATAAGGTGGGCCCGGGTGAAAGACAGGCGGAGATGTGTCGCCTAGTGAAAGGAGTCAACACCCAGTTGGCCTCTCGCGTCTCGGGGATTCGTGAGATAAGGGAATGAGAGTTCAACCTTTCGAATTGCGACAAGCACCTTCTTGATTAGGCTTTGGTCATAGCACCGTGGTCACACAAAGAAGTCACAGGGGAGCTTCCGAAAGGACCCGTGGATCGATAGGAAGGAGATTCCAGTAAAGAATCGAAAGGTCCGATCTGACTCAAAGGAGATAAATAATGATTTTGTGAGCGGACGTCGACCTGAGGGTTCACCTTCTGCGTCAAAAGAAACTCTATGAATATATATATATATATATATACAACTGTTCATGTAGACATTAGGTTCTGTATTTCATTTGTGAATTTAAATTGCATTTACAAAAATTTATTTATTCCAATATACATATAGACTAGTTCTCAAACTGTTCATGCTTAGATGATCATACCGGAATTTCGACCTAAAGGAAATGCCTCTATTATAACAGAATTCAAGTTTTCATAAATTGATTACTTCCATAATTAAATCACATCAGTCCACCCCATAACCTAGTAATTAAAATAAATTCTAACTTGCATACAAAATCTAGTCCAGTCATAAAGAGCGGTTCAGATTATTGTATCCATACAAACTTTTAAGGACTGCATTATACCTGTAATCTAATTCACTCCACAGAGATAGAATAATTCAATTCAGATATAACAATCTCATTCTTCAGATATATGATCATATAAATAGATGCATTACAACAATTATATACAATCATTCAACTAGATGCATTACAGTAATTAGATACAATTGTTCAACCATTTATGATATCCATCTATTTAAATATGTAGAGGTACAGAAGAGCGATAGAAACCCAACTGAAATATTAGGAATATTATTATTACCTGCCGAGCATCATAGTGGTGGATTGTGGGTTGGTTCCAGGACCGTCCCTAAATGTGGAGGCATCCACAATCCTGAGACTCTCAACTCCATTGACCTGATATTTCTGGTTAACCACAGAGCCAACTTCACATCCTCGATGGTGGAGGCGCTGATCTTGGTTCCATCCAAAGGAAGAACCCCTGCTTCTAGGCGAGAGCTGATATGGTTTGAAGGCATTCTGCTTCTCCACCCATTCATACGACTCCTCTACGAACATATTCGGAGCCCGCCCTGCTGTAGAAGCCGGCATTGATAGCGGTTCCGCCTCCCAGAAATCTCGCTCTGACATTACTCACACCTTCCGCTGTAGAAGCCGACATTGATAGCGGTTCCACCTCCAATCTCATGTAGAGAAGAGCTCTATTACAATAATTCTCAAGACATAGCTTTCTCATGCCTCCTACTCTTATTTATACTAATTCTATCTTCTAAAGAACATTAAAGAGGAAGGTCTTTCTAGAAGATCAACCTTCTATTAGGTTTGACTTGTTCATATTTATTAAATAGGCCTTATTGACTAATGTCGACATTTATTACATCTAAAATATGTTATTCTATCTACCTAAGGGGTTAGGGAGCTTAGGTCCCTAAACATCCCCCCTTGAAAAAGAGATGAGGAAGGGAGTTTGGGTCCCTAAAATCCCCCCCTTGAAAAAGAGATGAGGAAATTGCTGCAAAATGGTAGTTAGATCCGAGATGGCATCTTTCGGTGGAGTGTCCTTCCTTTGAACTAAAAATTCTGCAACCAAATGGAACCTTCTCTATCCAACTCTAGTTTCGTTGTGGCACTTGGTGACAATCACTTTCTTTAGGCATGAGACATGAAAAACATAATGTAGCTGAGAGTGACTGGGAAAGGCTAACTCATATGCCATTAGTCCCATGTGTTTGGGTATAGTATAAGGACAACAAAATTAGGGGGTAAGTTTCTGACAGTGTTGGGATTTTAGTGAATTTTGTTTCTACGGTTGTAGATGGAGAAACTCATTCAAAATGACCTTGATCTGCCCGTTTTTTCATGTGGTTCTCATCCATGACCAAATTTTATTTGAGAATATGGAACCTCCTGAACCTTTGAGACACCGATCATGTATGGAAGAATCGATGGTTTCTTCTATCTGTACACTCCTTCAAAGCGAGTAATGCGAGTGGTAAGAGGTGTTGTACCACCATTTAGCTAGTAGTAACCACTGAACCCAATGATGTTGTTTGTCGGACGCAAAACACCTCAAATATGTTTCCAAACATTTGTTGATATCTTTCGGTTCGCCATCAGTTTGGGGATGATAGGTTGTACTAAGATGAAATTGGGTGCCCTGCATCTTGAATAATTCTTGCATAAAAGTTGGATCCGATTCAAACAATAGAATGAGGCATTTGATGGAGTTTGAATATATTATCCATAAACATTTAGGCCACCGTGGATGTTGTGAACAGGTTTGGAAGAGCACAAAAATGAGCATATTTGGAAAGATGATCGACTACCACATATGATGACTCACCTATATCCTGATTTGGGTAAGCTAACAATGAAATCCATAGAAATGTTCGTCCAAATAGTAGGTGGAAGTGGAAGCGATTGGAGTGTGCCCAAAGGTTTGACAGTCTATCCCTTATTGCATTGACACGTATCACATTTGATCACAAAGTTGCAGATGAGATGTTTCATATCGTCTGAGAAGAAATAATGGTTGAGCTGTTCATAAGTTTTGGTAAAAACCGAATGACCCATGGTAGGTGAAGAATGAAAACAAGAGACAACCTTGGATTTAAGGGTTGATTGTTTGCTTAAATATAGGTGACCTTTATAGCGAAACTCATCATTGTTCCAAGTGTACCTTGGAGCATCTTGGGGATCTTGTTGCAGTTGTTGGATTAGGTTGGAAATTTTGGGGTCTTGCAACCATTACTCACGAACTTCTTGAAGCTACTAGACGACAAGGAATGAGAGGGAAAAGAGGGACCTTTCTTCTTCATATTTCCTCGAAAGAGAATCAACCACCACATTTTCTTTTTCCTTCTTGTAAATTATCTCATAATCATATACAAATATATTGATCACC
>SNQJ01S0018044.1:64021-94883 GCA_010110895.2 Picea sitchensis | reverse complement strand
AAAGGACTTAGGATAAAACCATATGATGCACATATCTTTTTGAAACAATAATAAAATATTATTTCCAGGTTTAAGCCCCTAGGCTTAGCCCCTAGGCTCATCACTCAGCCCCTTTCCCACCTTCCAGCCCCTAGTTCCTTGCCAACTCTGTGGACGCTCAGTCCCCCATCACTCATTCATCATGGTCGGTCTGCACCTGGCGGTGTTTATATTTTATTGATTATTCTGCATACATATAAATACAACAGTAGGCTCCTGGCCTTCAAACACTTAGGCTTCTTGGCCTGACAAACACATAAGCCTTTCAACTTATACAAAACTTGGCTCACCAGCCTATAGAACACATTTACAATTCATTGCATATATCATGATCTGTAACGGGGCTCGACCTTGGGGACACTACATGAAGCCATGCATATAGCTCCTTTTGAAGTGGACTCATATGTTCTCACCATTGATTGTTAGATGTACATGCAACAATTAAATGTATCATAATTGACAAAGATAATTGATCTTGGGATAGTTCTTTTTCTATCAATGTAAGAAGAAAGTCTTTGTAGTCTCCATAGATGTTTATTTCCAACCTCAAAACCCTAACACTAAAAAAAAGGAGACACCTTTATATACCATTCATATGGGTGTCATTAATATAACTCGAACTTTGTTCTCTTATTCACAAACATAGTGCACTCCTCGGAATTGAAACTATTCATGGACACAATGCTATTAACCCAAATTTGGACAAGCCTTATCTTGGAGAAATACTTTCCTTTTACCGAAATGCGGGAGTGTTATTATTTTCAACTCCAATTCCTCAACTCCAACCGAACCTAGAATGAATAAAGTTGTTGAGCAATATTGTAAAAAGATAAGTTGACAATCTTGAGAAAGTTGTCCACCGAGCTTAGTGAAAGTATATTGGATGAAGGGAAAATTGACCAAAGGGAATCCCACTTAACTAGACAATAATTAATTTGACCGAGAGAGGTATTTAATTCGACCAAAGATGGAAATCGACCATGGAGAGATGGGAAAATCGACCTCAGTCAAACCACTCAATTGGAGAAACCTAAAGGTGTGTGGATGTAAGGTACCATTTGTAATATAATATGCAGAAATAGGAATATTAAGTAGATATCAATGGAACATCAAAACACTGAGAAGAGAAATACCAGAAATAATACCTTTATTCAAGGAAAGCGATGTTCCCTTGCCTCTTCTAGGAGAGGCACGAAACTTCTTGTAGAGAAGAGCTCTATTACAATAATTCTCAAGACATGACTTTCTCATGCCTCCTACTCTTATTTATACTAATTCTATCTTCTAAAGAACATTAAAGAGGAAGGTCTTTCTAGAAGCTCAACCTTCTATTAGGTTTGACTTGTTCATATTTATTAAATAGGCCTTATTGACTAATGTCGACCTTTATTACATCTAAAATATGTTATTCTATCTATGTGAGGGGTTAGGAAGGTTAGGTCCCTAAACATCCCCCCTTGAAAAAGAGATGAGGAAGGGAGTTTGGGTCCCTAAAATCCCCCCCTTGAAAAAGAGATGAGGAAATTGCTGCAAAATGGTAGTTAGATCCGAGTTGGCATCTTTCGGTGGAGTGTCCTTCCATTGAACTAAAAGTTCTGCAACCAAATGGAACCTTCTCTATCCAACTCTAGTCTCGTTGTGGCACTTGGTCCCAATCACTTTCTTCAGGCATGAGACATGAAAAACATAATGTAGCTGAGAGTGACTGGGAAAGGATAACTCATATGCCATTAGTCCTGTGTGTTTTGGAATAGTATAAGGACAACAAAATTTGGGGGTAAGTTTTTGACAATGTTGGGATTTTAGTGAATTTTGTTTCTACGGTTGTAGATGGAGAAACACCTGGTCCCCTACGATAAATTGTCATTCAAAATGACCTTGATCTGCCCGTTTTTTCATGTGGTTCTCATCCATGACCAAATTTATTTGAGAATATGGAACCTCCTAAACCTTTGAGACACCGAGCATGTATGGAAGAATCGATGGTGAATTCTATCTATACACTGCTTCAAAGCGAGTAATACGAGTGGCAGTATGGTAAGAGGTGTTGTACCACCATTTAGCTAGTAGTAAACACTGAACCCAATGATGTTTTTTGTCGGACGCAAAACACCTCAAATATGTTTCCAAACATTTGTTGACCTCTTTCGGTTCACCATCAGTTTGGGGATGATAGGTTGTACTAAGATGAAATTGGGTGCTCTGCATCCTGAATAATTCTAGCGTAAAAGTTGGATCCAATTCAAACAATAGAATGAGGCATTCCATGGAGTTTGAATATATTATCCATAAACATTTAGGCCACCGTGGATGTTGTAAACGGGTTTCGAAGAGCACAAAAATGAGCATATTTGGAAAGATGATCGACTACCACCATGATGACTCACCTATAGCCTGATTTGGGTTAGCCAACAATGAAATCCATAGAAATATCCATCCAAATAGTAGGTGGAAGTGGAAGCGGTTGGAGTGTGCCCAGAGGTTTGACAGTCTCTCCCTTATTGCATTGACACGTATCGCATTTGATCACAAAGTTGCAGATGAGATGTTTCATATCATCCGAGAAGAAATAATGGTTGACCTATTCATAAGTTTTGGTAAAACCTGAATGACCCATGGTAGGTGAAGAATGAAAATAAGAGACAACCTTGGATTTAAGGGTTGATTGGTTGCTTAAATATAGGTGAACTTTATAGCGAAACTCATCATTGTTCCAAGTGTACCTTGGAGCATCTTTGGGATCTTGTTGCAATTGTTGGATTAGGTTGGAAATTTTGGGGTCTTGCAACCATTACTCACAAACTGCTTGAAGCTACTAGACGACAAGGAACGAGAGGGAAAAGAGGGACCTCTCTTCTTCATATTTCCTCGAAAGAGAATCAACCACCACATTTTCTTTTTCCTTCTTGTAAATTATCTTATAATCATATACAAATAGATTGATCACCCATTTTTGTTGCTTCAAGGATGAAATTCATTGTTCTAGGAAGTACTTGAGGCTTTGAAGATCCATTTTAATTTGGAAGTATTGTCCTAATAGATAAGGGTGGTAGAGGTCCACTACATGCAAAATAGACGACTTTCCTTTGCATAGATCGATTGGCCCAAATGTCACTTTGACAACTATTTTCTTGTGAAATCCAAAGGATGTGTCTCTTGCATAAGGACTTATTTGATTCCTCTTTGTGATGCATCACATTCGAGAACAAAGGTCTTGGTGAATTAAGGTAGGGCTAGTACAGGAGTAGTGCACATAACTTCTTTTAAGGCTTCGAAGAATTGGTGAGTGGTTGGAGTCCAACTAAAAGCATTCTTTTTTAGAGTTGTTAGAGGAAACATGAATTTTCCATAATTATGAACAAACTTGTGTTAATAGCCCATTAAACCTAGGAAACGAGGCAAACTTTTAAGAGTTTTAGGGTGAGGCCAATTCCACATAGCTTCAGTTTTCTGAGGTACACCATCCTTGCCAACAATATGACCGAGGTACTGAACCCCAGAGATGCCAAAATCACATTTAGATTGTTTCTCTATATTTAGTATAACTCAATCCTTCTCTTTTATAGAAATGATCATATTAGCCATATAATCTTTGATGTTGTAAATGTGTTCATTAATATCCCCTCACTTGTAGAGCCATATATTAGTCACCTTTGTGAAAATTTGTGTAAAACATACATTAAAAAACGTTTTGCATATTTTTTCTAATTACAATATATATATTATTATGTTTTAAATCTATATCAGTTGGTTTCACAATCATATCCAATTTTTCACACTTCCCACCAAATTTAAATTTATAAAGCCAAAGATCACTAAAAATTTGGTTCTTGCATGCTTGAAATACTCTCATTGCTTTGTGTTTTCACTACTAGTTATTTCTCTTCCTTTCTAATCATTGCATTTGTACATGTTTCCCTTAATCTATACAATTACAACTAGCCTTTTTTCTATGTTCTACAACTTATCCTTTCATTAAACATGTTTACACTATCTCCTCTTTCACATTTTTAGATTATTTTTAACATTGTGTAATGTTTCTAGATTCGGATTCAGATCAACTTTCCTCATTTATTAGGGTACAACCAATTGAAATTTCTCCTTTTCTTACCATTATATTTGTGTTCAAATATCCATATCCTGATGTGTATATAAACATTATACCCAAACATTCAACTTACATCTAGTTATAAGATAACACCATTTATTTTCAAAAATTGATAGATTTTACATTTTTAATACAACAAATATAACTAAAAAAATGTTAAGGTTGTAAAGGGGTAAAACAATGTCATATTATATCTAAAGAATAGAAAATAAATGCACTCTTAAGAACATTCATTTAATGTAGCATCTAGTTTAGGCCATGGTAGAACCCTTGTGAGGTATGTAGGAAACACTCTTACGAGATCCACTCAATAATTCTTTTCCCCCACCTCTGTCTCAATGGGACAATGGTGATTGTTCATTCACCACTATATTGGTACACAATGATGAAGAGGATGTGTAAATATTTAGTGCTACATCCCATCGCATAAGGGTGGGAGTGGGGTATATATATATATATATATATATATATATATATATATATATATATATATATATATATAGAGATGTTTTATTTTTTATTTTTTCATTTCATATAATAATTTTCATTTTTTATGTAATATAATTTGGAATGAATGACACCCACATCCAATTCTCTGAATCTTGAAACTAACGGTGAAACAAAACATGGTTACTAAACTACCTAAGGTTGTTTCACTTCATGTAGTATGAGAATTATTTATGGAAGGTGTCAATGGGCATCCTTTGAAACATGGAAGGCTTGTAGAGAAAATCCTCAATGCGAACATGTCCATCGTGATCTATGTTCCCTAAACAAACCACACTAATTATTGCAAGGCTATATTTTAAGCATTTGGATCATTACATTTTGGTTATCACAACATTTATCCTAGGGTTTTTTCTTCCAAAAGAAATCCATCTTTCCACTTTCGCTATAATGTTTTATGGGATACTTGAAATAAAAGGTTATTGGAAGCTAAAATTTGTACCATTGGTACTTTTTAGCTTCTGGGTCATTGAAATTTCGTGGATACACGCTCTGGAAGATATGGTTTCTAACTAGTCAGGTAACTAGTCTCAATGAGGTGTTCATGTTAAAAAATCATATCTTATTCATAGGGGATCCAAATTATGTGAGACCAATTGCATTGGAAAGGGTAAAGTCCACTTAATAGTTTTTGTCTTGGAGTTTAATTATATAGAAAATATTGGGTGCATGGAATTGTGTACAAGTTCTCTCTAAATAATAGGACAAAATTCAACAAAGTTTGAGAAGGTAACCATAACTTTCATGCAGCGCACTAATTTTGGTCATACATGTGGCATTGTAGAAGACATTTCAAATTACTACAAAGTCTAAATTTTAGACTCATAGGGGCCAAAATTATATAAATACATCAGAAGGAGATTAGGCTCAGGAGGGACACTCTGAATCAAGATTTCAAATGTATGTTCACTTAAAAAATATCATAAATTTTGATTGGAATGTCTGATTGGGTTGATTCAAAATCCATTGGAAAGAGTAAACATAGAATATTATATTGGAACAAAGAGTTATAACTATTTAGATAATTATTCCTAATTTGGAGTTTGTAAGTTGAGGTTTGGGTTATAACTTAATTAATAATTAAAGACAATACCTTTGGTGGAGATGAAGATAAAGATGGAATCAATCATGAAGAATGGTTGAGGATGGTAAAAATGAGATTTTTACTCCTTTTGGGGAATCTCTTGGTTTTTGGGGGTGATTCTAAATTGAGATTGGAATAGCCTTGATTAAGATGCATTCCACTCACGTGGAAAGAAAAATGAGTGAAGTAGTTGATATGCGAGTGCAAACCTTAATCTTGCTATCCAGAACTTGGAACAGAAAAAGAGGAGGAATGATGCAAATGGACATGACCTGTGCCAGTCTTTGGAGGATAAAATAGAAGATTATACAGAGAAACACAATTTTCCTATGTACTTAGTGGCAAAAATAATTTTGTAAAAACCCATATATATACTTGATGAAGACTTGGGTTGTGCATCCTCACGTAAATGAAGAACATAAAAGCTTCATTTTGTAAGCCACATTTGTGAGACCTCTCGAGGAATTTCCACGACATATGGAAGATGTATTTTGTGGATCATACTCAAAGGAAGAGTGGAGTGTAATAATCCTTATCTCCCCTAAAAAAGAATAAATTCATTTGTCCTACAAATTGAAGTTGGTACTAATGATATGGTTGAGTATGAGGCCCTAATTCTTGGTTTGGAAGCAGAAAAGACAATGCAAATCACTGAGTTGGATGAGGACCTACACGAATCCCACATATGGGATTTGGTTGAAAAAATTTTTTATAGGCTTTTAATATTAAACACGATGTTTCCAAAGAGCTTAATCACCAAGATGATTCCTTAACAATAACATATAGCACCTTTAAGACCCGTGTTGTCCCTCATATGGGATATGAGATTGGGATGAGATACCAACCTTCTATCCTTAATAATATAAAATTATTATAAAGTGTTAGAAGACAATCAACATATCAAATTGATTCTGGGTCATAAATGAATTTTCCTTACCTGACTAGATTCACATGATGATGAAGAAAGCGGGGAGACTATAATTTGAAAGAAGATGCAAATTACCTCGATTTCGGTGAGTACAGCTAGGCATGGGTCCTCCAAACTAAAGAATAAGGAAGATTTACCCCTAAAGGACTAAGGTACCCACGGAGCAAGTTTTGATAAAAGCGATGTGCCCATAAAACTACCGTCTCTTGCCCCAATATGCGATCTGAGAAAGATACAACATTGGGGCAAGACGGTATCCAAAATCCATAAAGTTGTCCAAAGAAACATCACCCTAGAATAAAACAGAATACTCACAATTTTTCAAAGAATATATGGATGTCCTGGCTTAGAAGTATGAATACTTGAAGACCTATGATACCAAAACCATACAACCCAAGATACCACTGAAGACTAGTTATAAGCCTTTTAGGCAGAAGCTAATGCAATTTAACCCCTTGTTGCTACCAACAATCGAGAAGGAGGTGAGGAAGTTACTTGATGCTCGTCATAATTCCTCTTAGATATTTTGAATGGGTATCAAATCTAGTCAGTTAGGGAAAAGAATGGAGAGATAAGACTTGTAGTAACTTCATGAACTTAAAAAAATGTTAATTAAAGATAATTATCCTTTTCCCAAGATGGATCATGTACTTGAGAAAGTGGTGGAAGAAAATGGAATTTCCATGATGGATGGATTTCCAAGGTATAAATAGGTATACTTAATGCATCGTGATGATAGGAAAAAACAACCTTCACAACCCAGCAGAATATTTCAAATTGATAAAATTCCCTTTGGTATGATAAATGGGGGGATACTTTAGAGCGAGCCATGGATATAACATTAGAGTGGGAGAGAGGGATAGATTCATTGTCATATATATATATAAAATGATATGATCGTCTTCACCAAGACATATGAGGATCACATTGAGCACTTAGGGAAACATTTTGTGAAGTGCCATAAATTTGGCCTATCATTGAATCCAAAGAAGTCCTACTTTGCTATGGATGAGGGAAAACTCTTGGGTCACATAGTGTCCAAAATAAGGTAAGAAATATAGATCTAGAGAGAGTGGAAGCGACAAAAAACATAACTATACCAAGAAATAGGAAAGAGGTACAACCTTTTCTGGGCCAAATCAACTTCCTTAGGAGAATTTTCCCCAATTTTGTTGAGATGGTTAGGAATATCACTAACATGTTGAAGAAAAATAATGAAGTGAAATGGAATATTAAGGCCAAAGAATCTTTTCAAACAATCAAAGAAGCATTGGGAGAATCACCAGTTTTAGTCATCCCAAATTATGATAAATACTTTTCCATGTTTTCTTTACTTAAGGCATACTATGGTTGTTGTCTCTTGCTCGGAGAAAATGATGAAAGTCGAGAACGAGAAACCTATAGCCTACTTCAACAGAGCTTTGATATATATGTAGAGTTAACATACAATAAATTGGAGAAACAAGCATATGCCCTCGTTAAATCATTGAAATCCTTCATAGATTATATCTTGCACTCCAATACATTTTCTTATGTACCTAGCAGTTCTATCAAATACAATATCATGTAGCCTAACTGTAATGATCCTCATATTTACCAAAAATAAAATTCTATACATAATTTCTTGGTAGAAAAGGGTTTTAATTAAGCAACCATGTCATCAACTTGATTATGAATCTTTGTACTAACCTTGCTTCAGAAATCTAACATAAAATCCTTGCTACAACTCCTAGATTTATACCTACCACAAGATTCCCTATTTATCAAGAGTGGAAAGTTATAAGGAAATGTCCTCAAGACTTTGGCAAGCCCCCTTTTGCTTTGGAAATTTTTACCCATATAAATACCTATGTAAGGGTTAGTTTACAATGCACGTTGCAACTCACTTTTTTAAAAAATCACAAGAATACCAAGTTTACGCACAAACCCGCTTGTGGGTGTTATCCTAGGTAGTTTTAGTTGGTACTTAGTCATAAGAGTCATGGGTCGGGAATTTCTCTTTTCTCTTACACCAGGAAACTAACCTAACTACCAAGTCCTCATTATTTTTTTGGTTCTTAGCTTGATGGTTGTTGTCTGCAGTGCTAGACAAGCATGAGTGAAAAGTTGTGACTAGGATCTAGCTAGCATCTCAGTTCTACATAGAGAATTGTGAGCTGGTTCTTGAGAGTTATGACATTGTCAATTTGAAACCATTATTTGAGTGGAAGAGGAGGTATACTGTCGTAAAATTTAAAGCTCTGTAGCTTTAATTAATGGTATACATGCTTCACTTGTGTATTTATTGGGAGCCCCCATGCGAGTTGTCACTTTCCAATGCACTTGTCCATGGCTACCCGTCCTCTACTTGCCTCCATTTACTATGAGGCATGGTGACTCTTAGTCCTCACTGCGCCTTTGTATTAGGTTGTTACATGGAATCCACTTTGTATTAGCCTTTTCATGCATTGTGTTATTCTTCTGGGAAGCTTCTCTGCAATTCCCTTTGAGGTCACCTTAGTCTTAAAGGAAAAGCGGTTCCTCCTAAATTTTATTTGTTATTCATATATTGAATTGGTGATTGAGATCCGTTGGTAGTAGTTACCGAAACCTTTCGAAGTTAGGGTTTTGTCGAAAGCATTCGTCATATCACAAGTAAGTGATCAGATTTCGTTTAACTGTGGAAGGTAGAGGTCTTACGAAAAGTATCTTGGTGAACTGCTTAAGTTGTGGTATATAAGTTGGTTGTTTTCGTTGTTCCTATTTCCGTTCTTCCTCAAAGAGTCTCACGGAGATATGTTGGTCATGTGCATAGTTCATAAGTGTAGACTCTTTTTGTTTGAGTAAGAATTAAGATGTGAAACTTTACTTCATTTATCTCTCCTAGAATGGATGGAGTCATCATTCTATAATTCTGTCAAACCCTCGACTGGTTTTCCTCTTACCGAGGTTATATTCCGTATTCCTATACACTTGGATATTATAAAGGAAAAATCTTATGGCATGAATCCATTATTACCGTTGATAATGTTGGTTAAGTATATAAGTTCGTTACAGATTTGGTTGAGTTGATTTAAATTTAACCCTTAAATCGTGTCCATAATTTGTATGAAAAATCTGTGTTATTGCTTCAACTTGTTGTTGTGGCAAATTTATCCAGCTTACAAGTGAAAAGAATTAGATCTATGAAAATTTGTTATTGTGTCACTAATGGTGCCGGGGCTTGTTGTGTGAGGGACCCATTAGATAATGTCTTGTCCTCCTCCTCATTTAAACATTTAAGCGGAACCAACATCACGATGGGAAGGGTTGAGACACGCATCAACAAGATAAGGTAATGCTGTGGAGGAAACATCGGAGTTTAACTTGTATACGTGTTATTATGTATCTACTTTTCTTTGATAATTATTTATCGAATAAAGACTAATGTTTACAAGATTTGATTAGTTGCAGGATACGGTAGGTGCAAGAAGCGGATACAGATCGCCTCCAGTACGCCAAAGGTATTTGGGTTCTGAACCTCTCACATCTCAGGTTAACTCTATAGGTTCTAGCATCATCTAAGGAGATCATGATTCAACTAGCTCTGTTGTAACTAGTTCTGTGTCTACTATAATGTTTGTTGGAGTAAACCCTTGGGGTTGTTCTTCCATTTATGGCATAACGCCAGTTCCTGTATATGTATTGAATCTGTAATTGAATAAAGATTACATTCAACTATGTAATATACTTTTTCTTTAATTATTGAAAGACAGTCCTAGTCGAATTCACTCGAAACGATAATCCGGGTCAAAGTAATTATGTCTCTCAAATTCAAACATTGCATTCATTATTTATGAAACTCGAATCTATTCTATACCATTGGCCTATCTAGTTATAGAAAGGAAAGAGGTTTTCCATAGTTTAACAATGGATTTACTTGTATCTTTTGGTCTACTGTATTCGATTTAAATTAGACGAAGTATATTGGCTGTCACTTCAACTAGATTATTCCAACTCTGATGCATTTATTTATACTTGCAGTTATAGATTTGTCGAAAGTTCTTCATATTCATAATATAGGAAGAATTCCTATGGATATATGCTTATATTTTTGTATATGCGTAAAGGTTTATGTAGCCCTAGGGTTATGTATTTCATTGTAATGTCTTCATGTAGGAAAGATGGCGTAGGAGCATCGTCAACAACAAGCTGGCTTGTATCGATACATTACAGCACATGTTCAAGGTGTTTAAATTGTTTTGAAATAGGATGTGCAAGACTTAAATAAAAGCGATTAAGAAAGGGAATACTGTAGATTGTAGCAGACCTTGGTGATCTGCTCTACCGTCTATAGTAGGTAAGAGGCATTTGTGTATAATAAGTGTAAAGTAGAAGTAGCTTTGAATTCGAGAATAGGCAGGTTTAGGGCCGGGCTTAGGCTAGTACACCCTCATATTGTATCATTTGGAACATTAACATTACCAATTGTCAATTGAACATAAAGCATAGAGGAAAAGAAGCTTGAGTTGATGCGAGAAGAAACCATATGCGAAGTTGAGAAATTAATATATGAAGCTTTGATTTTAGACTCATGGTGTTCTAATGCTTTCTGTGTATGTATGTTGAATGCTATGCTTATGGTTATTTACTCTTTACGGTATGCATTTGTTGTTGATACGTATGAATGATTTCTTGTTGAATGTTTGAAATGAGAGAGAGTAAGGGAAATGATATTCAATTGACTACTCCTATCGAGCAAGATTTCCTGCAAAGTCACGGTGATCATAAGGAGTGTGTTGTGAGGTTGAATTTTTTTATCTCACAGCTCGGGAGGGATAACATTGTTCTCATACTAGCAGAAGTGAAGGTATAGCACAGATTCGTGCAAGGAGTGTGCCGGTAGGTTGAATTCTTATTATTTTCTCAACCCAAGTGAGGGGTTAGGATTTTTGTTGCAAGGAGTGCAGTGGAATTCAAATATTAAGCGTGTTGAAGAAGTGCCGCCAAAGAGGTCGCGGCGAGTTACTATATAAAGAATGCCAGGGATTTTCAAGCAAGCTTCGAGGAGGGATATAGTGCTTTGAAGTTTTTAGAAGGCTCAAGAGGGCTAGTGCAGGGGTATTGGAAGGCCAGACAGGTTTTCGCGGTGGACAAGTTGGTGAATACCTTGATCATTTAAGTAGGAAGATGTCAAGAGTGAATTGAGTGGTCAAATTTCTCTGTGGAGAATTAGCGAAGTCTAGAGTCGTCGGATCTTGCAGAGGAGTAGGGAGATTACGACAAGTATTCTTCAAGTTCAAGCTCAAGAGAAATCGGACGTGGGATCAAGACGACAAAGAACATTTGGATCACTTTCGTGAATTCTCACTGGGGATTACATAGAGTTGAAGGACCGAAACCTTGCATCAAGATTCACGAAACCATGAAGTCACGAGGCCAAAACAGGAAGCGAGAGTTCCGTTATTAGGAGCCCGACATTAATAGCAGTTAGAATTCAACATTTACGGCGTTTGGAAGATAGGAGGTCGAGACTTTTGTCGCGAAAGTCCCAAAGTCGCGAATAGCGATATAAGTACGAGGGGCGAGTACAATCATTTATTAAATGAATTTTGGGTTTTAAATGAATTGGAGAGTCAAGACACTCGGGAAGGGAAAAGGTTGCGAGATCAGTCCCTAAAACCCGAAGTCCACGGTTGCGATAAGGACGGGAACGAGGAGTTCTCAACACTTGGTGTTGGGATACAAGAGCGGCGTTTTGTAAGCCCGAAGTTGCGAAGTCTTTGAAGGCCAGGCGAGACACACAGCGAGGAGAACCATAAGGTGGCGGGTGAAAGAGCAATGGAGGCATTAGCCTAGTGAGAGTCAACACTTTCCAGTTGACCTCTGGCGTCTCAGGGATTCACGGATTAAGGGAATGAGAGTTCAACCTTTCGAATTGCGACAAGCACCTTCTTGATTAGGCTTTGGTCATAGAGTTGTGGTCACCTGGAAAAGTTTAGACTCCCACCTAGTGCTGGAACTTCGAAAGGACACGTGGATCGATAGGAAAGATTTCGATGGGAATCCGAAAGGTCGATCAGACTCCGCAGCGGGGAGATAAAGAAACGATCCACGAGTGGACGTCGACCTGAGGGTTGACCTTCTGCGTCAAAAGAAACTCTATGAATATATATATATACAATTTTTTTTTTTTTTTTTTTTTTTTTTTTTTTTTTTTTTTATATTTAATATTTATAATTACAAAATATATTTATTCCAATATACATATAAACTAGTTCTCAAACTGTTCATGCTTAGATGATCATACCAGGAATTTTGACATAAAGGAAATGCCTCTATTATAAGAGAAGTCAAGTTTTCATAAATTGATTACTTCCATAATTAAATCACATCGGTCCACCTTAACCTAGTAATTAAAATAAATTCTAACTTGCATACAAAATCTAGTCCAATCATAAAGAGCGGTTCAGATTATTGTATCCATACGGACTTTTAAGGATTGTGTTACACCTGTAATCTAATTCGCTCCACAGAGATAGAAATAATTCAATTCGGATATAACAATCTCATTCTTCAGATATATGATCATATAAACAAATGCATTACAACAATTTCAAATTCTAATCATTCAACTAGATGCATTGCAGTAATTAGATACAATCGTTCAACCATATGCATCTGGTTGAATGATTGTATCTAATTACTGTAATTAGATACAATCATTCAACCAAATGCAATACGGCGAGGTATACATAATCATTCAAAGCGGGAAGAAGGTGCATATCTAAAGCAGTTAAGTGGAAGAAAAGGGAACAACCGTTCCTCTAACCCGTGAAACGAGGCGTAAAATCACTTGCTAAATTATTTCACCCATGGCAGGCCGATGAATCCATGAGGGGTAACTCAGAACTCCTCCTCGACAATGTTGTTCAACTTCATAAAAATATTTTTCTTGCCTCACACTTTCATTAGTAGTGTTCATAACAACAAAATCCCATTAATACATTTTCCCAACATACTCCTCCTTTCCTCACACTCAATATGTAGTGTTTATAACAACAAGAGGTAATTCCTTTTCCAGCATACTTGGCGGTATACACAATAATATCAATTGTATGATTATTGTAATTGATGTACGGTAATATCATGCATGGCGATCATCGGTGATGGCGTCATCAAAATTCATGCATTTTTTTAATCTCGAAGGATCCGAACCATAGGGAAAAATACCAGTGTATGAAATCAAAGGCACCACAGAGAATATTTCAGGCGAGTGGGAAGATTTGCTAACATCCTGGCAAATTTGTTTGAAAGGATGTGACATACAACCAGATATCTAGCATCATGTTTCCCATCCTTCACTCATCATCCCTCCTACGGTCATAGGGGATGGCAATCATTTTTTTCCTCAGCGTGCTCATTCCTTATGTACGGATGATATGGTCGAGCTAGACCTTTCAACCAATTAGAAACCCTAATCATTCCATGGTCTCCACACACCTACTCAGATGTGCATGGCATAAAACTTGGTGCCAACGATTCACTAGTCCATATATACAATTAAAGGGTTTTCGACCAGGGACATTACAGCGCTTTTGCACGGTGTTTGAAAATTTACGTCTAGACTCACCGTGGATTCAATGGGCTCGAGAGCTCTGAACTGTGTGGCATTTGTCACGTGAATGGGGATGTATTGTCCTTTTACTATATGTATTTATGTTTGACATTATTTTATTGAGAACTATTTATTCATTAATATATATTATATGCAAATATGTGAGTTTTTATTAAATATATGGATAGCATGGAAACAATAAATTTAATAAAATTAATTAAATATCCATAAAATTTTGATATATATATCTACACCATATCAATTAATCAAAGTGTCAATATAGACTTAATATTATTAATGAAATTTCATTACATTACGTTTTTTGTCTTGCATAATCTAAATGCAATATTTGTAGGAGTAACTTCATAATTCATAAAAGTACATTAAAGAAAAACAAAGATTAGAGTGAAGATTTGGAAATTGTTTGTTAAATAAAGATTTATTTCATTCATATAAAATAGATACTCAATGAATTTAAGATATTCAATACTTAACTATGTATATCAATATTGCATGTACTTAGTTTAGCATATATATAATTAACAAAAGCCAATTTTTACTTTATTTTAAAACAAAAAGGATTGAAATGGAGTTTTGATGTTACCTAAAGCACTGTGCGCTTGTGTTTATGATTATGATTGTAGAAGATAATTTTCACTTTATTTTAAGACAAGGGGATTGCAAGTATCTAGATAAAGGGTACTGATGTTTCAAAAGACATGCAAGAAGCAAATTTTTAGAAAAATTAAGAAAAATATAATGGTGTTTATGAAGGTAAAAACATAGCTTATGTGGGCAATTCAAAGGAAAACCATATATACTAAATAAAATTAAATATATTGTTATAAATATTTATATTTATGAAAATGTAATGAAAACAACTTTTTAGAGGTGAATGTGAAATATTTGTTGAATCAATTGTGGTGCTTTAATGTCATTAAAAGAGAAATATGAATAGTATATAATTTATTATAATAGTATAAATAACGTATTATAATGATAGTATGCACAATATCAATTGTGTAATTAACTGTATTAAATTCAATTATTTAAATTAAATAATATACTTCTTCTTTAAAAATAAATAATGTGGAAAACATATAATAAAAAATACAAAATGATATATTTTATATAAAGAATATCTTGATTATTACATGCACATAAGTACACCCAATTCATCGTTGGTGGAAGCTGTTGAGTATGAAATGTGCGGGACTAATACATTGGATAGGTAAAATAAATTTAATAACCCAACTAAAGAAGGTGAGAATATGCTGGAGAATCTTTATCAACGTAAGCTCTGGAGAGTCTTTATTAAAGGGAATACCCAGTGGCTCTGGAGAGTCTTTATTGAAGGGAATACCCGGCGGCTCTCGATAGTCGTTATTGACGTAAAGCGAATACACAGCGGCTCTCGGGATTCTTTATTAACGTAAAACGAATACCTGCATTAACATTTCTTCTGCCAATGAAGACGCTTCCTTCATTCGGCCCAGCCTTGAAGAATCTTCATTCCTACGTACCTGCACAAGAAAACATGTTCAACATTTATGATACCATCTATTTAAATATGTAGAGGTACAGAAGAGCGATAGAAACCCAACTGAAATGTTAGGAATAGTATTATTACCGAGGCATCATGGTGGTGGATTGTGGGTTGGTTCCAGGACCGTCCCTAAATGTGGAGGCATCCACAATCCTGAGACTCTCAACTCCATTGACCTGATATTTCTGGTTAACCACAGAGCCAACTTCACATCCTCCATGGAAATGCCAGATTGTGTTCAACGTATCACGGCAGATCTGAGCCACGGCTGCATCATCCGACATGTTCTTTGGCAACGTCCTCCCAGTGACGCTGAACTCATGAGTGGAATTAGAATTAAATCTGTGCAGAGACGGTGAGTTGAGGAGATTATCGATCACCCTCACGCCATGCACGCATCTCTGGAGGTCCAGAGGGTGAGAATAATAGTTGTATCGGACAGACGGATTGTCTCGAGGATCCCTGCTGCGTAGCCAAAGCTCTCCCCTCGATAATGGAAATGCCAGCTTCTCAAAAATGACTTGTCTATAAACGTTGTTTTTGTTGGGGCCCTGTGCGGATAGGCTGCCATTTACAAAGCTGCTCAGGGACTCGATGTAATTTTGAGAGGCTTTAAGAATGCCCACTACCTGTATGGTGTAAAATTGGTGAGATAACCAGCTTACGGATGCACGGGGTTGTCTTGAACCCTTTGGCCTACCGAGGGCGAATGTAGGATTAGAGGAATATTGAATTCTCTGAGATGTTTGGATGGGCCGATTCCGCTCAAGAGGAGCAGCTGGGGACTGCCTAGGGCTCCTGCAGTAAGGATTACCTCGCTGGAACTTGATGATTCATTGAGGAAAGCTTGATAAGAACGACCATGGCGGTCCATGAATTCAACTCCACTGGCCCTCGGCTTCCGAGAGGAGCCATTCTTCGTTTCTGCATGATTCGATTTGCAGATCCGGATATAAATCTATTATTCCAATCTTGATTGTAAATGATTTGAAAATTACGTAAATAATATCAGAAATATAAAATCATGTGTTTAAATGAATTACCTTCTGCCGGAGAGTTGAAGAGAATCCTGCTGACGGTAGCATTGAGAAGGACTACGATGTTGTCGGGATTGGCTGACCTGAGAAGATCTGCTGCTGTGTGTCTTTTTCCTTTGTTGTCGAAGGTGGAGGCGCTGATCTTGGTTCCATCAAAATGATCCAATGTATATCCATTGTAAGGAAGAACCCCTGCTTCCAGGAGGCCATCTCTGATAGGCAATGACCAAGGCGTGAGCTGATGTGGTTTGAAGGCATTCTGCTTCTCCACCCATTCATACGACTCCTCTACAAGTTCCTCGTCCCATCCCACATTACGAACATATTCGGAGCCCGCCCTGCTGTAGAAGCCGGCATTGATAGCGGTTCCGCCTCCCAGAACTCTCGCTCTGACATTACTCACACCTTCCTCTGAAACAAAAGTCTGCGCTATGGAAGTGTAATTGTCGGTCTCTGCCAATGGCTTCCCAAAAGCATCGGCGTTCTCGATGTCGGGATCTCCATAAGGAGATCCTCCCTTCTCCACTACCAAAACTGAATACTTGGTCGACAGCGTTGCGGCCAAGGGACAGCCGGCCGTTCCTCCTCCAACTACGATATAATCATATTTTCTTGCAGCTGCTTTCTCCCCATCTACAGTCATAAACGCAAACGGAAAACCTGCATAGCCACACAAAACAAACAAGAACCCATTAATCCAATCATATCATATGATCAACACGTGAAACAAACAATAAGCCATTAATCCAATCATATCATATGATCAACTATAACTTCAATATCATCCCATTCTCATACCCGAGGGTGTTGTCGCTGCCTGATTGCTGCTCAACGTGATTAACATGAGGCAGAAGCAGAAACCATGTACTAATGTTCACAACCATTATCATCGTCATCTCTCTCGTTCACTGTTTTTTAAGATTTCATAATGTCTTTGAGGCTATTTATAAGCGCTTGCACTTGGATTGAAAATGCCGTGGTGGTCTAGAGATGAATTAAATGGAGCCCATAGAAATTAATCCAGAGTCCATGAAACCAAAAGGGTAACTATTACTGTGGATATATATCTTTGACATTTTCCCAGTCCCTCGTTCATAATTCATTTCAATCTTGCTATTTTCTCTGAGTTATCGTTGATTATTCACCACAGGCTTGTTTAGTTCTCTAGTGGATAATTCAATTCGATCTTAATTATATTCTATACGTTGAAAAAAAACAAGTCCCCTCCCGATACGGAACTTTTAATTATACAATGGGAAAAACTCAAAACGTCCTCTCCCGATACGGAACGATTATTCATTTCGAACTTGCTATTATCTCTTCCTCATCGTTGATAATTCACCACAAACTTGTTAAATTCTCTACGTTATCGTGGATAATTCAGTTATTCTATACGTTCAAAGGTCAAAAATCCCCTCCCGCACGGAACTTTTAATTCTACAATGCAAAAAGGTCAAAATGTAGCCTTCCAGAACTTTTATTTTAACTACTCCAGCTCCAACAACTCCAACGACTCCAACGGATAACCCACCAACATCTTAAAACCGCGTATTGATTCAAGAAAGTGGAATAAACCACCAACATCTTAAAACCGCGTATTGATTCAAGAAAAGTGGAATAAACCACCAACATCTTAAACCCGCGTGGTCATTTAACGCTAGCTCGAACATTTTGCAATTAACCAACTTCAGTGCATTGAACAAAACCCCATTCAGCTCAGTAGACATACAAAATCAGGACTTCCGTAAATGCAAAATTTAAACGTTGAACAATAACCTTTACTGCAGTGGGTATAACATTATTATATTTTAACGACTATGCTGCACTTTGGGTAATATCGGCGACGTTTACAACAATGAACATGCCCTTTGACCTTGGTGACGTTTACAACAATGAACATGCGCTCCCACCTTTTCTCTTCTCTTTATTCAACATCATCCAATCCCTCCCTCTTATACCAATGAGCATGTGGGGGCCAAATCAGCTTTCTTATACCAATGAGCATGTGGGCCAAATCAGCTTTCTTGTTCTCAATTTGTTCACTACAATCCAATCTATATCCATGACTATGCAAATCTTCCCACTCAATCAATTACAATGCATGAATTCAATGACTTCTAAATCAACGAAAATGTTATTCTTCCACTGAATCAATTACAATTACAATTACAATCCGCTGCATGAATTCAATGACTTCTAAATCAACGAAAACGCTATTCTTTCCCAGCTTTGTTCATTAATATTCTTCCCCATATATTTACTCACCTTTGTGCAAATTTGTGTAAAACATGTATTAAAAGTTCATTAATATTCTTTCCCATATATTTACTCACCTTTAATGCGGAGTGGTGTAAAACGTATATTAAAAAGAAGTTTTGTATAATTTTTCTAATTACAATATTTTATATTAATTTATTTTTTTATGAAATCTACATGATTTGGGATGCTTTTCATTTTTCTTTCATATAATATTTCATTTTATATAATAGAGTAAAATTTGGTATGAATGACTTCCACATTTGATTCTCTGAATCTTGAAACTAATGGTGAAAGATAACATGGTTACTAGACTACCTAAGTTTGTTTCACTTCATGCAATATGAGAAGGATTTATGGAAGTATCATGGGGCTTCCTTTGATTGAAACATGGAAGGCTTGTAGAGAAAATCCGTAAGCATTACTTATGGTGACCTATGTTCCCTAAACAAACCATACACTAACTAGTTACCAAGGTATGTTTGATTTTCATTGATGACTTTCAGTTATATGATTTGTAAATAGGGACCTTGTGCAAAAATATCTTTGGAGCTCTTTTTTTGGTTTATATAAGAGCTTCGTCTTCTAGAGCCTACTAGGCCTCTATTCCTCTAACCCTTATAAGGATCTTTGTACTTTGCATATTGTTCTCTATGCAATCTCTACTCTAGATTGGCTAAGTGGCTCTTTCACTTACTTAACTTGTGCACCACAAGATAGAAGACTACACAATGGAAAATAAACCTTAGTTCTCAATATGCCAATCAATGTTAGGTTTGTAGCTCCTTTTGAAGTGGAGTTCTATGTTCTCACCATTGATTGTTAGATGTACATGCAACAATTAAATGTACCATAATTGACAAAGATAATTGATCTTGGGACAATTCTTTTTCTATCAATGTAAGAAGAAGCTCTTTGTAGTTTCCATAGGTGTTTATTTCCAACCTCAAAGCCACGGCACTAAAAAAAAGGAGACACCTTTATATACCATTCATATGGGTGTCATTAATATAACTCGAACTTTTTTCTCTTATGCACAAACATAGTGCACTCCTCGGAATTGAAACTATTCATGGACACTATGCTATTAACCCAAATTTGGACAAGCCTTAGCTTGGAGAAATACTTTCCTTTTACCGAAATGCGGGAGTGTTATTATTTTCAACTCCAATTCCTCAGCTCCAACCGGACCTAGAATGAATAAAGTTAAATAGATAAGTTGACAATCTTGAGAAAGTTGTCCACCGAGCTTAGTGAAAGTAGATTGGATGAAGGGAAAATTGACCAAAGGGAATCCCACTTAACTAGACAATAATTAATTTGACTGAGAGAGGTATTTAATTCGACCAAAGATGGAAATCGACCATGGAGAGATTGGAAAATCGACCTGAGTCAAACCACTCAATTGGAGCAACCTAAAGGTGTGTGGATGTAAGGTACCGGTTATTATTATAATGTCACGAGAAATAGGAATATTAAGTGAATATCAATGGAACATCAAAATACTCAGAAGAGAAATACGAGAAATAATACCTTTATTCAAAGAAATCGATGTTCCCTTGCCTCTTCTAGGAGAGGCACGAAACCTCCTGTAGAGAAGAGCTCTATTACAATAATTCTCAAGACATAGCTTTCTCATGCCTCCTACTCTTATTTATACTAATTCTATCTTCTAAAGAGAACATTAAAGAGGAAGGGTCTTTCTGAAACTCAATAGGTTTGACTTGTTCATATTTATTAAATAGGACTTATTGACTAGTAATAGACCTTTATTACATCTAAAATATGTTATTCTATCTACGTGAAGGGTTAAGGATGTTAGGTCCCTAAACATTATGAAAAAAAGAGATGGGGAGAGAGTTTGGGTCCCTAAAATCCCCCTGTTGAAAAAGAGATGAGGAAATTGTTCTTTGCAAAATGGTGGTGCGTCCAGAGATTGGCATCTTTAGGTGGAGTGTCCTTCCATTGAACTAAAAGATTACGCAACCAAATGGAACCCTTCTCATCCAATTCTAGTCGTTGGCACTTGGTGCCAATCCACTTTCTTAGGGCATGAGACATGAAAAACATAATGTAGTTGAGACTGACTTGGAAAGGCTAACTCATATGCCATTAGTCCCATGTGTTTGGGAATAGTATAAGCACAACAAAATTAGGGGGTAAGTTTAGGTGTTGGGATTTTAGTGAATTTTGTTTCTACGGTTGTAGATGGAGAAACTCATTCAAAATGACCTTGATCTGCCCGTTTTTCATGCGGTTCTCATCCATGACCAAATTTTATTTGAGAATATGGAACCTCCTGAACCTTTGAGACACCGATCATGTATGGAAGAATCGATGGTGACTTCTATCTATTCTTGCTTCTAGAAACAAGTAATGCGAGTGGTAAAGTGTTGTACCACCATTTAGCTAGTAGTAACCAACTTGAACCCAATGATGTTGTTTGTCGGACGCCAAAACACCTCAAATATGTTTCAAACATTTGTTGACCTTCCTCTTCGGTTCATGTCGGTTTGGGGATGATAGGTTGTACTAAGATGAAATTGGGTGCCACTGCATCTTGAATAATTCTTGCGTAAAAGTTGGATCAGATTCAGAGACAATAGAAAGAGGCATTCCATGGAGTTTGAATATATTATCCCTAAAAATTTGAGCCACTATGGATATTTGTGAATGGGTTTTGAAGAGCACAAAATGAGCATATTTGGAAAGATGACTACCATGTGATGACTCACCTATAGCGATTTGGGTGGCCCAACAAGTAGAAATCCATAAAATGTTAGATCCAAATGAGTAGATTGGAAGTGGAAAGCCGGTTGGAGTGTTACCCAAAGGTTTTGACAGTCTCTCCCATATTGCATTGACACGTATCACATTTGATCACAAAGTGCGAGATGAGATGTTTCATATGATCCAGAAGAAATAATGGTTGGTGTTCATAAGTTTTGAGTAAAACTTTGAATGACCCATGGTAGGTGAAAAATGAAAACAAGAGACAACCTTGGATTTAAGGGTTGATTGTTTGCTTAAATATAGGTGACCTTCATAGCGAAACTCATCATTGTTCCAAGTGTACCTTGGAGCATCTTGGGGATCTTGTTGCGGTTGTTGGATTAGGTTGGAAATTTTGGGGTCTTTCAACCATTACTCCTGGCCTTGAAGCTGCACTAGGCGACAAGGAATTAGAGGAGGGGAAAGAGGGACCTTTCTTCTTCATATTTCCCCTCGGAAGAGAATCAACCACCACATTTTCTTTTCCTTCTTGTAAAATTATCTCATAATCATATACAAATATATTGATCACCCATTTTGTTGCTTCAAGGATGAAATTCATTGTTCTAGATGCTTGAGGCTTTGAGATCCATTTTAATTTGGAAGCATTGTCCTAATAAATAAGGGTGGTAGAGTTCCACTCAATACCAAAATAGACAATGTTTCCTTTGCATAGATGGATTGGCCCAAATGCCACTTTGACAACTATTTTCTTGTGAAATCCAAAGGCTGTGTCTCTTGCATAAGGACTTATTTGATTCCTCTTTGTGATGCATCACATTTCGAACAATGGTCTTGGTGAAGTAAGGTAGGGCTAGTACAGGATTAGTGCACATAACTTCTTTTAAGGCTTGGAAGAGTTGGTGAGTGGTTGGAGTCCAACTAAAGCATTCTTTTTAGAGTTGTTAGAGGAGACATGATTTTTCCATAATTATGAACAAACTTGTGTTAATAGCCCATTAAACCCAGAAGCAGGGAGCAAACTTTTAAGAGTTTTAGGGTGGGGGCCAATAACCAGTTTTTACGAGGGTACACCATCACTTTATAACAATATGATAAGTGCGAACCCGAGATGCCAAAAGCACATTTAGATTGTTTCTCTGTATTTAGTATGAGTCAATCCTTCTCTTTTATAGCAATGAGCATATTAGCCATATAATCTTTGATGTTGTAAATGTGTTCATTAATATCCCCTCACTTGTAGAGCCATATATTAGTCACCTTTATGAAAATTTGTGTAAAACATATATTAAAAAAGGTTTTGCATTTTTTTTCTAATTATAATATATATATTATTATTATTTAAATCTATATCATTTGGTTTTACAATCATATCCACCTTTTCACACTTTCCACCAAATTTAAATTTATAAAGCCAGAGATCATTAAAAATTTGGTTCTTGCATGCTTGAAATACTCTCATTGCTTTGTGTTTTCACTACTAGTTATTTCTCTTCCTTTCTAATCATTGCATTTGTACATGTTTCCCTTAATCTATACAATTACAACTAGCCTTTTTCTATGTTCTACAACTTATCCTTTCATTAAACATGTTTACACTATCTCTTCTTTCACATTTTTAGATTATTTTTAACATTGTGTAATGTTTCTAGATTCGGATTCATATCAACTTTCCTCATTTGTTAGGGTACAACCAATTGAAATTTCTCCTTTTCTTACCATTATATTTGTGTTCAAACATCCATATCCTCATGTATATATAAACATTATACCCAAACATTCAACTTACATCTAGTTATAAGATAACACGATTTATTTTCAAAAATTGATAGATTTTGCATTTTTAATACAACAAATATAACTAAAAAATGTTAAGGTTGTAAAGGGGTAAAACAATGCCATATTATATCTAAAGAATAGAAATTAAATGCACTCGTAAGAACCTTCATTTAATGTAGCATCTAGTTTAGGCCATGGTAGAACCCTTGTGAGGTATGTAGGCAACACTCTTATCGGATCCACTCAATAATTATTTTCCCCCACCTCTGCCTCAATGGGACAATGGTGATTGTTCATTCACCACTACATTGGTACACAATGATGAAGAGGATGCATAAATATTTAATGCTACATCCCATCGCATAAGGGTGGGAGTGGGGTTATATATATATATATATATATATATATATATATATAGAGAGAGAGAGAGAGAGAGAGAGAGAGAGAGAGATGTTTTATTTTTATTTTTCATTTCATATAATAATTTTCATTTTATGTAATATAATGAGAATTTAGGAATGAATGACACCCACATCCAATTCTCTGAATCTTGAAACTAACGGTGAAACAAAACATGGTTACTAAACTACCTAAGGTTGTTTCACTTCATGTAGTATGAGAATTATTTATGGAAAGTGTCAATGGGCATCCTTTGAAACATGGAAGGATTGTAGAGAAAAGGCTCAATGTGAACATGTCCATAGTGACCTATGTTCCCCAAACAAACCACACACTAATTGTGCAAGGGCTATATTTTTAAGCATTTTGGATCATTACATTTGGTATCACAACATCGATCCTAAGGTTTTTCTTCCTCAATAAAGTCATCTTTCCATTTACAGCTATAATGTTTTATGGGATACTTGAGAAATAAAAAGCGGAGGTTATTTGGAAGACATAAAAAAGTATCAATAGAACAAATTTTAACCACAGGTCATTGAAATTTCGTAGATACACGCTCTGGAAGATATGGTTTCTAACTAGTCCATTAACTAGTCTCAATGAGGTGTTCATGGTAAAAAAATCATATCTTCTTCATAGAAAGGATCAAATTATGTGAGACCAATTGCATTGGAAAGGTAAAGTCCATAATAGTTTTTGTGCGAGTTTCAGAATTAGATAGAAAATATTGGGTGCATGGAATTGTGTACAAGTTCTCTCTGCATAATAGGACAAAATTCAACAAAGTTTGAGAAGGTAACCATAACTTTCATCTGGCACACCCAATTTTGGTCATACATGTGGCATTGTAGAAGACATTTCCTGATACTACAAGTCTAATTTTAGACTCATAGGGGCCGGAATTTCTTAAATACATCTGAAGGAAGATTAAATGGGAGGACACACTCTGAATCAAGATTTCAAATGTATGTTCACTTAAAAATATCATAAATTTTTATTGGAATATGGAATTGAAATGATTCAAAATCCCATTGGAAAGAGTAAACATAGAATATTACATTGGAACAAGGATTATAACTATTTAGATAATTATTCCTAATACATTTAGGTTGTAAGTTGAGGTTTTGGGTTATAACTTAATTAATAATTAAGAACAATACCTACCTTTAGTGGAGATGAAGATAAAGATGAAATCAATATTGAAGAATAGTTGAGGATGGTAAAAAATAGAGATTTTACTCCTTTTGGGGAATCTCTTGGTTTTTTGGGGTGAGATTCTAAGTGGTGGAATAGCCTTGATTAAGATACTACATTCCACTCCACATGGAAAAAAATGTTGGTAGTTGGGTATACAAGTGCAAAATATGGCATGTTGCTATCCAGAACTTGGAACAGAAAAAGAGGAGGAATGATGCAAATGGACATGACCTGTGCCAGTCTTTGGAGGATAAAATAGAAGATTATACAGAGAAACACAATTTTCCTATGTACTTAGTGGCAAAAATAATTTTGTAAAAAACCCCATATATGCTACTGATGAAGACTTGGGTTGTTGCATCCTCACAACAAATGAAGAACATAAAGAAGCTCAACTTTTGTAAGCCCTGTTGTGAGACCTCCTCAAAATTTCCATGACATATGGAAGATGTATTTTATTGGATCATACTCAAAGGAAGGAGTGGGAGGTGTAATAGTCCTTATCTCCCATAAAAAAGAATAAATTCATTTGTCCTACAAATTGAAGTTCGAGGCTGCTAACAATGTAGTTGAGTATGAGGCCCTAATTCTTGGTTTTGGAAATGAGAAAAGGCGATGCAGAGATCAACTGAGTTGGATGAGGTTCCTACACGAATCACATATGGGATTTGGTTGAAAAATTTTATAAGGCTTTTAATATTACTGATGTTTCCAAAGAGCTTAATCACCAAGATGATTCCTTAACAATAACATATAGCACCTTTAAGGGCAGGTGTTGTCCCTCATATGGGACCTTGAGTTGGGACAGAGATACTAGCCTTCTATCTCGATAATATAAAGTATAAAGTAGAGATGATCCAACATATCAAGTGATTCATGAGGTCATAAATGAATTTTTCTAGCACACCAAATCTAAGATTCACACTTGAGTAGAAGAAAATGGGAGACTATGGTGAAGAAAGATGCAAATTACCTCTGATTTCAGTGAGTACATGGCTAGGCATAAGGTCCTCAAACTAAGGAATAAATTAACCCTTAAAGGACTAGTACCCCTGGAGCAAGTTTTTTTGATAAAAACGATGTGCCCATAATGCCTACCGTCTTGCCCCAATATGCCAATCCCGAAGAATGCAACATTGGGACAAAAGAAGATCCCAAATACATAAATCTATCCAAAGAGCATGCCCTAGAATAAAACAGAATACTCACAATTTTTTTCAAATAATATATGGATGTCCTGGCTCCTTAAGTATGAATACTTGAAGACCTATGATACCAAAACCATACAACCCAAGATACAACTGAAGACTAGTTCCCAGCCACTTTAGAAGCTAAAACAATTTAACCTTGTTGCTATAGCAATGTCCAGAAGGAGATTGAGGAAGTTACTTGATACTCAAATCGTAATTCCCCTTAGATATTTTTGAGATGGGTAGCCAATTTAGTCAGGTTAGGAAAAGAATGGAGAGATAAGAGTTTGTGTGGACTTCATGAACTTAAAAAAATGTTGAGTAAAGATAATTATCTTTCCCAAGATGGATCATGTACTTGAGAAAGTGGTGGAAGAAAATGGAATTTCCATGATGGATGGATTTCCAAGGTATAAATAGGTAGCAATGCATCCAGATGATAGGGAAAAACAACCTTCACAACCCCATGGAAATATTTCAAGTATGATAAAATTCCCGTTGGTATGATAAATCACCGGGGATACTTTGACAACTATCAGATATAACATTAGTGGGAGGATAGATTCATTGTCCATATATATAAAATGATATGATGGTCTTCTCCAAGACATGGGGATCACATTGAGCATAGGAAGCATTTTGTGAAGTTAGCCATGAAATTTGGCTATCATTGAGATCAAAGAAATTCCCTGCTGGCATGGTGGGAAAACTAAGGTCATATATTGTCAAAATAAGGAGTAAATATAGATCCAGAAAGATTGGAGGCGACGAAAACATAGCTATGCCAGTAGGGAAGAGGTACAACCTTTTCTGGGCCAAATCAACTTCCTTAGGAGAATTTTCCCCAATTTTGTTGAGATGGTTAGGAATATCACTAACATGTTGAAGAAAAATAATGAAGTGAAATGGAATATTAAGGCCAAAGAATCCTTTCAAACAATCAAAGAAGCATTTGGGAGAATCACTTGGTTTAATTCATCCCAAATTATGATAAATGCTGCATGTTTTAACACTTGAGCATATACTATAGTTCACGACATCTTGCTCAGGAAAATGATGAAAGAGTCGGGGAGAAACCTATGGCCCTACTTCAGCAGGGAGCTTTTGATATGTCAGCCAGAGTTAACATGCAATAGAATTGGAGAAATAGCGGATACCCACCGTTAAATCATTGAATCCTTCATAGATTATATCTTGCACTCAATGCACATTTTCTTATGTACCTGAGTTCTATCAAATACAATATCCATGTAACCTAAAAGCTGTGTGATCCTCATATTTACCCAAAAAATAAAAATTCTATACATAATTTTCCTTGGTAGAAAAGGGTTTTAATTAAGCAACCATGTTATCAACTTGATTATGAATCTTTGTACTAACCTTGCCTCAGAAATCTAACATAAAATCCTTGCTACAACTCTTGGATTTATACTTACCACAAGATTCCCTATTTATATCAAGAGTGGAAAGTTATAAGGAAATGTCCTCAAGACTTTGGCAAGCCCCCTTCAGCTTTGGAAATTTTTACCCATATAAATACCTATGTAAGGGGTAGTTTACAATGCACGTTGCAACTCACTTTTAAAAAAATCACAAAGAATACCAAGTTTACGCACAAATCCCCTTGTGGGTGTTATCCTAGGTAGTTTTAACTGGTACTTAGTCATAAGAGTCATAGATTAGAGCATTTTCTCTTTTCCTCTTACACCGGACAACTAACCTAACTACCAAACTTTGGTTTTTATTAACTGGTTCTTGGCTTGATGGTTGATAGAAAGTGCTGGAACCCAAAAGCGCCGGTGAAAAGTTGGCCCGACTGGGATCTAGCTGGCTGTCTCGGTTACATGGAGGTGAGAGCTTGGTTCAACTTGAGGATCATGACAATGTCGATTATTCATTATTTGAAGTGGAAGGGAATTTATCTTGTCATTAAAATTTAAAACTCGTAGCTTTAATTAATGGCATACAGTGCTTCCCTTGTATTTATTGGGCCCCATACACGAGTTGTCACTTTCAATCTGCCATTGTCACATGTCTACCCGTCCTCCACACTACCTCCATTTACTAAAAGGCATCGAAGTGACTCTTAGTCCTCCACACTGCCACTGTATTCGGTTGTTCTGTCAGTCATTGTAGTAACCTTTTCATGCCTGTTGTGTTATTCTTTGCGGGAAGCTTCTCACCAATCCCTTTCGAGGTCACCCTTAGTCTTAAAGGAAAACGGTTCCTCCCTAAGATTGTTGTTATTCCTTATGTGGTCAGGCGATTGAGATCCGTTGGTAGTAGTTACCGAAACCTTTCGGAGTTAGGGTTGCTCGAAAGAATTCGTCATATCACAAGTAAGTGATCGGATTCTGTTTAACTGTGGAAGGTAGAGGTCTTATGAAAAGTATCCCGATGAACTACTTAAGTCATGGTATATAAGTCGGTTTTTTTTGTTGTTCCTATTACCGTTCTTCCTCAAAGAGTCTCACGGAGATATGTTGGTCATGTGCATAGTTCATAAGTGTAGACTCTTTTTTGTTTGAGTAGGGTAAGATGTTAAACTTTACTTCATTTATCTCTCCTAGAATGGATGGAGTCATCATTCTATAATTCTGTCAAACCCTCGACTGGTCTTCTTTTTACTGAGGTTATCATCCGCTTTTGGGGTACTTGATTATTATATAGGAAATTCCTATGGCATGAATCCGTTCTTACTGTTGATATTGTTGGTTAAGTATATAAGTTCATTACAGATTTGGTTCAGGATTGATTTAAATTTAACCATTAAATCGTGTCCATAATCTGTATGAAAAATCTATGTTATTATGACTTATTTGTTGTAACAAATTGCTCCTGACTTACAAGTGAAAATTAGTCCTATGAAAATTTGTTATTGTCCTTAATGGTTGGGCTTGTTGTCGAGGACCCATTAGATAATGCTTGTCCCTCCTCCCTCATTTAAACATTTAAAAGCGGACAACATCGATGGAAAGGGTTCGAACCCACAAAGATACTTATCTTTGTGGAAGGGAAACATCAGTTTAACTTGTATAGTGTTATTGTAATCTACTTTTCTTTGATAATTATTTATCGAATAAAGACTAATGTTTACAAGATTTGATTGGATTCACCGGAATGCAATCCGTGCAAACTCGGATACCGTCAACGCCTCAGTATAAAAGGTATTTGGGTTCTGAACCTCTCACATCTCAGGTTAACTCTATAGGTTCTAGCATCATCTAAGGAGATCACGATTCAACTAGCTTTGTTTAACTAGTTACATTGTCTACTATAATGTTTGTTGGAGTAAACCATTGGGGTCATTTTTCCATTGATTATACTTGAGTTCTGTGTATATGTATTGAATCTGTAATTGAATAAAGATTATGGCCAACTATGTAATATACTTTTTCTTTAATTATTGAAAGACAGTCTTAGTCGAATTCACTCGAAATGATAATCTGGTTCAAAGTAATTATGTCTCTCAAATTCAAACATTGCATTCATTATTTATGAAACTCGAATCTATTCTATACCATTGGCCTATCTAGTTATAGAAAGGAAGGAGGGTTTTCCATAGTTTAACGATGGATTTACTGGTATCTTTTGGTCTACTATATTCAATTTAAATTAGATGAGGTATATTGAGCAATGGCTTTAGCTAGAGTATTCCAACTACGATGCATTTAATTTATACTTGCAGTTTTAGGTCTGTCGAAAGTTCCTCATATTTAGAATATAGGAAGAATTCTTATGGATATATGCTTATATTTTTTGTATATCTGTAAAGGTTTATGTAGCCCTAGGGTTATGTATTTCATTGTAATGTCTTCATGTAGGAAGATGGTAGGAGCATCGTCAACAACAGAATCTATTCTATACCATTGGCCTATCTAGTTATAGAAAGGAAAGAGGTTTTCCATAGTTTAACAATGGATTTACTGGTATCTTTTGGTCTACTGTATTCGATTTAAATTAGATGAAGTATATTGGCTGTCGCTTTAACTAGAATATTCCGACTCTGATGCATTTAATTTATACTTGCAGTTAAAGATCTGTCGAAAGTTCCTCATATTCAGAATATAGGAAGAATTCCTATGGATATATGCTTATATTTTTGTATATGCGTAAAGGTTTATGTAGCCCCAGGGTTATGTATTTCATTGTAATGTCTCCATGTAGGAAAGATGACGCAGGAGCATCGTCAACAACAAGCGAGCGCGAGCAGCGCCAATGCATTTTGGCACATGTTCAAAGGTGTTTAAGTTGTTTTGAAGAGGGATGTGCCAAGACTTAAATAAAGCAGTTAAGAAAGGGCATACTTGTAGATTGTAAACAGACCTTGAGTGATATGCTCTCGTCTATAGTAGGTAGAGGCATTTATGTATAATAAATGTAAGTAAGTAGCTTTGAATTCCAGAATAGACAGTTTTAGGAGCGGAGGGAAAACCGGCTATAGACACCCTCATCTTGTATCATTTGGAACATTAACATT
>SNQJ01S0018044.1:38863-49269 GCA_010110895.2 Picea sitchensis | reverse complement strand
TATGAAGTTCCCCATGTAAGTCTCTCCCTCTTTCTCCCATGTTAAAAGGATTACCAAGAATTGTATATGCAATCCGATCTTTCTTTGGTGAGGGTGTGAAATCCCACCTTTCTGGATTCTTTTTGTCAGAATTGTTATCTCCTCTTGGTTCTTTTGAGGATCCTATGGCCTTTGATTCCACAGTTGTAGTTGTTATCTGTGAAACTACAGAGTTAGGGTTCCCGAGAAGAGCTTGTATTTTCTTTGGATCAACTGTGTCATCCAGGGTTGGATCACCAGGATTTTGAATTTGTTGATGTATGATGTTTCCTGGTTCTAGGTTTTGTTCTATGGTTTCCTCAGCCAGAATTTCAGTCTCAGTTTCTATCGCTTTTTGGGTGGAGGTTTCTTCCTTTTGTTGTTTTATATTTTTCCTAAATCTACCTCTAGGATCTCTATTTCTCATGAAGTCATACTAAATGGAAGGAAAAGAAACTAAGATTGAGTTTCAGAGTACGTGTGATAACTGATATGTTGGTTCTCACCCCTTGTTTCCACAGTTACTCCTATCATCAACCTGCTAACATACCACACCAAACTAAGTGCATTTTAAAACTAATCAAGACAATTATCTAACTTACCTTTTAAACAGCTCCCCGACAACGACGCCAAAAATGTCAGGCTGCTATATTAAAGATTTTAATGACCTGAAAACACTGAATTGTCAAACCAGGGTAAGTGAACTTAGAGATGCTACACTGTATGTGCGGGTAAGATTCTAATTCCTATCTAAAGACTATTCTTAGAAGAAAACACAAACTCACTCTTAGAAACTGAATCCTAATGACTACCTTGAAACTTATCATTTCCTGTTTAATTCATCAAAAGAGAATAGTTTTGTGCTTAAGTGAAAGTACTTCTATTTCTATTCTAATGTGATTTCACAAGACTATCTGCCGCTATATTTAATCATCTAATCATCACTATTTCTATCTAAGCCATAACAGAAAGATTATTTCCTAAAATTCTTTTAATCTAAACATCAAAAATAAATCTAAATCTATCCACAGGAAAAATAAAGGAATATCCTACTTACCCTTCTGGTACTGGAAGCTTCCTCTAATTCAATTGCAACCTAACTATCCTAACAAAGCAGAGTAACCTAACTATCCTAACCAAAGCAAAGTAACCTAACTATCCTAACCAAAACAAAGTAAATTCAAACTCACATTCTCTTCAATTTACGTTTAGATGGAAAACTGGAAACAAAGCAAATCTAGTTTATGCTTTAAACTCTATAGGAATCAACCATGCTTTCAACACTCATCAACGTAGAAGATATCAATATGCTAGAAACGATACAGTTGAAGAATAATTAAGCAAGAATCTGAACAAGTTAATTCTCAAACTCAAATAAGCTAACATGCATGCAAATCCTAAGATACTGAAATAAACTAACTCTAATACAGAGAAAAGCAGGGACTTGAACCTGTTGGCGGGCCCAACGAAGAGGTGCAATCACCGAAAGGAAAAACCAGAACTACTCAGATCATTCTACGCAAACACTGTTCATGCTTCATGCTCCATTTACTCAGAAAAATAACTCAAGTCGTATAACAGCAAAGTAACATAACGCAAAGGCAGATTGTATTAGCAGAAATGTATATCAGAGCATAACATAACCAACGTTTCTCAGTAGCGATTCCTCTATTTTTATAGATCCTCCTCAAAAATAGTTTAAAACAAAAATACATTAATTCAAACGGATCCCAGATCCGAAAATAACTCAAAATCAGTTAAAAACGGTCTTCACATCTTCATGACACGCAGTGTCACGAAGTGTGAGTCATGGAGTATTAACAACTTAGTTCTATAATTTCGCCTTGAATCAGCATATGAGTGATGACTCAATCTATCATGTAAATCACACTGTCTACCACTCTGGCCATATCGCGCGGATCTTTAGCAGCTTCGTTGGTATCTCCACGGGGTGCGAGCTGGTACCTGGTACTGGCAAATCCTGTTTCAAATAGAAATAGTACCTAACTCAAGCCACATTAGTTTCAATATTAATTTAAAGTATCAAAATACATAAAAAATAACTTGAAACGTAAGAATACCTTGAGTAGCCCCATTTAGTGGTAAAGAGATGTCAAATGTGTCATAACAAGGCCAGAAGGGGTGGTACTGGGTATGGAAATGGAGGTCTTTTTGATATGATGTAGGCAAAACATAGTCAAAACTGGAGACCAACAACCTAGTAATTAAAATACATTCTAACTTGCATATACAAAATCTAGTCGATTCATAAAGAGCGGTTCAGATTATTGTATCCATACGAACTTTTAAGGACTGCGTTATACCCGTAATCTAATTCACTCCACAGAGATAGAATAATTCAATTCAGATATAACAATCTCATTCTTCAGATATATGATCATATAAACTCATTAAGATAATGAAGAAGGTACAATTGTTCCAAAACAGGAAATCTTGAGATTCCCACCTAAAATATGAAGTGTGGGATGATAGAGTAAGCATCAAGAGATCGTTGAGTACATCTTCGTTTTAGCTTGTATATGGCCTAGAAGCTATTTTTCAAATACAATTTAGTATTCTTGTGATGAAATTGTTGCAAGCCGAAGTGGTAGATAGGGATGATATGCAGAGAAGAATTAGCCAACTAATTGAATTCGAGTAGGTAAGGGATCAAGTACAACTGAGATCTCAATCTCATCAAGCAGAAATGAAAGAAATATTTGACAAGATATCTAAGGAGAGAGGGATTATGAGAGGATACCTAGTTTTAAAGTGGGATGCCAGAAGGGAAGAAAAGGGAAAACATGGAAAATTTGACAACCTTTGTCTTGGACCTTTCGAGGTCATTGCAGTTCAAGATAACAACATATATGATCTAGCGCAACTGATGCTTAAGAAGAAAGTGTGGGCAGAGGTGTGGGCTCGATCATCCGACAGCTGTAAGAAAGCATGATCAATGGTGGAGGATGCATGTCACATCGAAAAATCATCCGGAAGTTAATGCATCCTCGGGGCGCGAAAGTGGTTTTAGGTCGCTACGTGTCCAAGTGTAAAAGGTGTCGCATGGTAAGGCATAGAAAGGAAAAGCATTGTCCTAGGGTCGCAACAGTGGTATTCTGGTTCTGCTAGGATTTCACATCCACCAACTCATCACTTATATGAATGTTCACTCAACGCCACCTCGAGCCAACATAGTATTCCACCTGGACACCGAAGAAGAAGAGAAAGGATTGAGAGATCGGTTATGTGTATTTCAATCTTGTGAGAGATTTCAATCTATGGTAAGGAGACCAACTAGAGTTTTCAGTTGACATGTTAAATTGAGCTATACATATGATGAGCCCAAGAAGACACTTCAATGCCTACATGGACCGATTCCAAACTCCCATGTTTCCACATATGCATGTTTACATCAGCGTGACGTCATCCAAAATTCATGCATTTTTTTAATCTCAAAGGATTCGAACCATAGGGAAAAATACCCGTGTATGAAAGCAAAGGCACCACAGAGAATATTTCAGGCGAGTGGGAAGATTCTCTAACATCCTGGCAAATTTGTTTGAAAGGATGTGACATATAACCAGATATCTAGCATCATGTTTCCCATCCTTCACCCATCATCATGTCCCTCCCTGTAGTCATAAGAGGATAACAATAATTTTCCTCGACATGCTCATTCACTTATGTACCAGATATTAACAGATCGTGCTAGGAATGACTAGTCATGTCGCTCCATCCGCTGTCTCAGAAGACACATGCCAGGTTCCTATAATAAAGAGCAGGGAGAACAAGGAAAAACTGATCTACACGTAGTCTAGTTTCCACTTATGTAACTATATTGATGCCCAAAATAGAAAACGATGATCCACCCGTGCGATTCATAAGAGGGGATTATCAACCATCCTAGCTACAGATGTGGGAAAAAGTTGTTCTATGCATTGCTATGGGAGGAAATTCATTCTCAGGTATCATTAGCTCAACTGAGAAATCAGAAGGGCATTCGGTAGTCCATCCTAATGTGCAGTTGTATCAATTGACCGATTTGAGGCATCATCTTGAGGCAGAATATTTCAAGCTTCGGTCATTAATACTCTGCACCAACAAGAAGAGAGGTCTTAGCAGAAGGTGTGGGTAGGCCTTTCAACCAATCAGAAACCCTAATCATTCCATGGTCTCCACACACTTACTCAGATGGGCACAACACCAAAACTAGGTGCCAACGATTCACTAGCCCATATATACAATTAAAAGGGTTCTCGATCAGGGACATTACAGTGCTTTTGCACGGTGTTTGAAAATTTACGTCTAGACTCCCCGTGGATTCAATGGGCTCAAGAACTCTGAACTGTGCGGCATTTGTCACATGAATCGGGGATGTATTGTCCTTTTACTATATGTATTTATGTTTGACATTATTTTATTGAGAACTGTTTATTCATTAATATATATTATATGCAAATGTGAGTTTTTTTATCAAATAATATGGATAGCATGGAAACAATAAATTTAATAAAAATTAATTAAATATATCCATCAAATTTTGAGTATATATATCTACTACCATATCAACTAATCAAAATTAATCAATATAGACTTAATATTATTGAATGAAATTTCATTACATTACATTTTTGTCTTGCATAATCTAAATGCAATATTTGTAGGAGTAACTTCATAATTCATAAAAGTACATTAAAGAAAAAACAAAAATTAAGTGAAATTTAGGCATTGTTTGTTAAATAAAGATTTATTTCATTCATATAAAATAGATACTCAATGAATTTAAGATATTCAATACTTAACTATGTATATCAATATTGCATGTACTTAGTTTAGCATATATAGAATTAACACAAGCTAATTTTTACTTTATTTTAAAACAAAAGGATTGAAAGGGAGTTTTGATGTTAGCTAAAGCACTATGCCCCCCAAACTTTTTAAGAATGTTTTAGTAAAATGTAATTGTGTTTATGATTGTAGAAGATAATTTTCACTTTATTTTAAGACAAGAGGATTGCAAGTATCTAGATAAAAGAGATTTTGATGTTTGAAAAGACATACAAAGCTTAAATTTTTAGAAAAAAATAAGAAAAATATAATGGTTTTTATGAAAAATATAATGCCCAGCCTTGAAGAATCTTCATTCCTACGTACCTGCACAAGAAAACATGTTCAACATTTATGATATCCATCTATTTAAATATGTAGAGAAGAGCGATAGAAACCCAACTGAAATATTAGGAATATTATTATTACCTGCCAAGCATCATAGTGGTGGATTGTGGGTTGGTTCCAGGACCGTCCCTAAATGTAGAGGCATCCACAATCCTGAGACTCTCAACTCCATTGACCTGATATTTCTGGTTAACCACAGAGCCAACTTCACATCCTCCATGGAAATGCCAGATTGTGCTCAACGTATCACGGCAGATCTGAGCCACGGCTGCATCGTCCGACATGTTCTTTGGCAACGTCCTCCCAGTGACGTTGAACTCATGAGTGGAATTAGAATTAAATCTGTGCAGAGACGGTGAGTTGAGGAGATTATCGATCACCCTCACGCCATGCATGCATCTCTGGAGGTCCAGAGGGTGAGAATAATAGTTGTATCGGACAGACGGATTGTCTCGAGGATCCGTGCTGCGTAGCCGAAGCTCTCCCCACGATAATGGAAATGCCAGCTTCTCAAAAATGACTTCTCTATAAACGTTGTTTTTGTTGGGGCCCTGTGCGGATAGGCTGCCATTTACAAAGCTGCTCAGGGACTCGATGTAATTTTGAGAGGCTTTAAGAATGCCCGCTACACGGATGCACGGGGGTTGTCTTGAACCCTTTGGCCTACCAAGGGCGAATGTAGGATTAGAGGAATATTGGATTCTCTGAGATGTTTGGATGGGCCGATTCCGCTCAAGAGGAGCAGCTGGGGACTGCCTAGGGCTCCTGCAGTAAGGATTACCTCGCTGGAACTTGATGATTCATTGAGGAAAGCTTGATAAGAGCGACCATGGCGGTCCATGAATTCAACTCCACTTGCCCTCGGCTTCCGAGAGGAGCCATTCTTCGATTTACAGATCCGGATATAAATCTATTATTCCAATCTTGATTGTAAATGATTTGAAAATTACGTAAATAATATCAGAAATATAAAATCATGTGTTTAAATGAATTACCTTTTGCCGGAGAGTTGAAGAGAATCCTGCCGACGGTAACATTGAGAAGGACTACGATATTGTCGGGATTGGGTGACCTGAGAAGATCTGCTGCTGTGTGTCTTTTTCCTTTGCTGCCGAAGGTGGAGGCGCTGATCTTGGTTCCATCCAAATGATCCAATGTATATCCATTGTAAGGAAGAACCCCTGCTTCCAGGAGGCCATCTCTGATAGCCAATGACCAAGGCGAGAGCTGATATGGTTTGAAGGCATTATGCTGATATGGTATGACTACCACATTTGATTCTCTAAATCTTGAAACTAATGGTGAAAGACAACATGATTATTAGACTACCTAAGTTTGTTTCACTTCATGCAATATGAAAAGGATTTATGGAAAATATCATCGGGCTTACTTTGATTTACTTTGATTGAAACATGGAAGGTCTTTAGAGAAAAGGCTCAATATGAACATTCCCATAATGACCTGTGTTCCCTAAACAAACCACACTAACTAGTGCAAGGTATGTTTTGACTTTCATTGATGACTTTTCCAGGTATGCTTAGGTATATGATTTGTAAATAAGGACCTTGTGCCAAAATATCTTTGAAGCTCTTTTTTTGGTTTATATAAGAGCTCTATCTTATGGAGGCTACTAGCCTTTATTCATCTAACCCTTATAAGGATCTTTGTACTTTGTAGATTGTTCTCTATGCAATCTCTACTCCAGATTGGATAAATGGCTCTTTCACTTACTTAAGTTGTGCACCACGAACTAGAAGACTACACAATGCAAAATAAACTTTAGTTCTCAATATGCCAATCAATGTTAGGTTTGTAGCTCCTTTTGAAGTGGAGTGCTATGTTCTCACCATTGATTGTTAGATGTACATGCAACAATTAAATGTACCATAATTGACAAAGATAATTGATCTTGGGATAGTTCTTTTYCTATCAATGTAAGAAGAAACTCTTTGTAGTCTCCATARGTGTTTATTTCCAACCTCAAAACCCTAACACTAAAAAAAAAGGAGACACCTTTATATACCATTCATATGGGTGTCATTAATATAACTCGAACTTTGTTCTCTTATGCACAAACATAGTGCACTCCTCAGAATTGAAACTATTCATGGACACTATGCTATTAACCCAAATTTGGACAAGCCTTAGCTTGGAGAAATGCTTTCTTTTTACCAAAATGCGGGAGTGTTATTATTTTCAACTCCAATTCCTCAGCTCCAACTAGACCTATAATGAATAAAGTTGTCGAGCAAGATTGTAAATAGAGAAGTTGACACTCTTGAGAAAGTTGTCCACCGAGCTTAGTGAAAGTAGATTGGATGAAGGGAAAATTGACCAAAGGGAATCCCACTTAACTAGACAATAATTCATTTGACCCAGAGAGGTATTTAATTCAACCAAAGATGGAAATCGACCATGGAGAGATGGGAAAATCGACCTTGAGTCAAACCATTCAGTTGGAGCAACCTTAAGGTGTGTGGATGTAAGGTACCAGTTGTAATATAATATGCAGAAATAGGAATATTAAGTAGATATCAATGGAACATCAAAATACTGAGAAGAGAAATACGAGAAATAATACCTTTATTCAAAGAAAGCGATGTTCCCTTGCCTCTTCTAGGAGAGGCACGAAACCTCCTGTAGAGAAGAGCTCTATTACAATAATTCTCAAGACATAGCTTTCTCATGCCTCCTACTCTTATTTATACTAATTCTATCTTCTAAAGAACATTATAGAGGAAGATCTTTCTAGAAGCTCAACCTTCTAATAGGTTTGACTTGTTCATATTTATTAAATAGGCCTTATTGACTAATGTCGACCTTTATTACATCGGAAATATGTTATTCTATCTACGTGAGGGGTTAGGGAGGTTAGGTCCCTAAAATTCCCCCCTTGAAAAAGAGATGAGGAAGGGAGGTTGGGTCCCTAAAATCCCCCCCTTGTAAAAGAGATGAGGAAATTGTTGCAAAATGGTAGTTAGATCCGAGTTGGCATATTCTAGTGGAGTGTCCTTCCATTGAACTAAAACTTCTGCAACCAAATGAAACCTTCTCTATCCAACTCTGGTCTAGTTGTGGCCCTTTGTGCTAATCACTTTCTTCATGCATGAGACATGAAAAACATAATGTAGCTTGGACTGACTCGGAAAGGTTCACTCATATGCCATTAGTCCCATGTGTTTGAGAATAGTATAAGGACCATAAAATTTGGGGATAAGTTTCTAACAATGTTGGGATTTTAGTGAATTTTGTTTCCACGGTTGTACACGGAGAAACACCTGGTCCCCTACAGTAAATTGACATTCAAAATGTCCTTGATCTGCCCATTTCTTCATGCAGTTCTTAGCCATGACAAAATTTTCTTTGAGAATATGGAACGCCCTCAACCTTTGAGACATCGAGCATGTATGGAAGAATCGATGGTAGCCTTCAAAGAGAGTCATGAGAGTAGTAGTATGGTAAGAGGTGTTGTATGACCAGTTAGCTAGTAGTAACCACTAAACCCAATGATGTTGTTTTTCGGATGCAAAACACCTCAAATATGTTTCCAAACATTTGTTAACCTCTTTTGTTTCAACATCAGTTTGGGGATGATAGGTTGTGCTAAGATGAAATTGGGTTCCCTTCATCCTGAATAATTCTTGCGTAAAAGTTGAATCTCAATCAAACAATAGAATGAGTCATTCCATGGAGTTTGAAGATATTATCCATAAACATTTGAGCCACCGTGGATGCTGTGAATGGGTTTCAAAGAGCACAAAAATGAGCATATTTGGAAATATGATCGACTACCACCATGATGAATGACCTATTGCTTGATTTGGGTAAGCCAAAAATGAAATCCATAGAAATATTCGTCCAAATATTAGGTGGAAGTGGAAGTGGTTGGAGTGTGCCCAAAGGTTTGACAATCTTTCCCTTATTGCATTGACACGTATCACATTCAACCACAACATTGCAGATGAGATGTTTCATATCGTCCGATAAGAAATAATGGTTGACATGTTCATAAGTTTTGGTAAAACCTGAATGACTCGTGGTAGGTGAAGCATGAAAATAAGAGACCATCGTTGATTTAAGGGATGATTGTTTGCTTAAATATAGGTGACCTTTATAGAGAAACTCATCATTGTTCTAAGAGTACCTTGGAGCATCTTGGGGATCTTGTTGCAGTTGTTGGATTAGGTTGGAAATTTTGGGGTCTTGTAACCACTCCTCATGAACTTCTTGAAGCTAGTCAACGAAAAGGAATGAGAGGCAAATGAGGGACCTTTCTTCTTCATATTTCCTCGAAAGAGAATCAACCACCACATTTCCTTTTTACTTCTTGTAAATGATATCATAATCATACACAAATGGATTGATCACCCATTTTTGTTTCTTCAAGGATGAAATCCATTGTTCTAGGAAGTACTTGAGGCTTTGAAGATCCATTTTAATTTGGAAGCATTGGCCTAATAGATAAGGATGCTAGAGGTCCACTACATGCAAAATAGCCAACATTTCCTTTGCATAGATCGATTGGCCCAAATGTCACTTTGACAACTATTTTCTTGTGAAATCCAAAGGTCTTGTCTCTTGCATAAGGACTTCCTTGATTCCTCTCTGTGATGCATCACATTTGAGAACAAAGGTCTTGGTGAAGTAAGGTAGAGCTAATACACAAGTAGTCCACATGACTTCTTTTAAGGGTTGGAAGGATTGTTCAGTGGCTAGAGTCCAACTGAAAGCATTCTTTTTTAGAGTTGTTAGAGGAGACATGATTTTTCCATAATTATGAACAAACTTGCGATAATAGCCCATTAAACCTAGGAAAAAACGCAGACTTTTAAGATTTTTAGGGTGAGGCCAATTCCACATAGCTTCAATTTTCTTAGGATCCACCCGTACAACATCCTTGCCAACAATATGACTGAGGTATTTGTAGTGTACCTTTTCACTACCGAGGTTTCCAAACCTCTCAGTTACCATTGTATACATGGATTTTTACATAATTCATACTGGAATTATAAGCACATGCATTTAAACAATTAAACACACTTAAATCTCAGAGTAAAATATATAAGTTACTGCTACAATTAAACAAGCCATAGCATTCAACAGTAATTCATTTACACAGCAGAAAACATGATACATAAACAACTCAGTCATGCAAAACATGATCAAAGCATAATTCAGAATACTTATCTTTTAACAGCTGTAGAAATCACCAA
>SNQJ01S0018044.1:18474-30838 GCA_010110895.2 Picea sitchensis | reverse complement strand
ATAGAGAGAGAGAGAGAGAGAGAGAGAGAGAGAGAGAGAGAGAGAGAGAGAGAGAGGAATGTTTTTTTATTTTTGATTTCATAAAACAATTTTCATTTTTATATAATAGAGCATAATTTGGAATGTATGACACCCACATCCGATTCTCTGAATCTTGAAACTAACAATGAAACAAAACATGGCTACTAAACTACCTAAGGTTGTTTCACTTCATGTAGTATGAGAAGTATTTATGGAAAGTGTCATTGGGCATCCTTTGAAACGTGGAAGGCTTGTAGAGAAAAGGGTCAATGTGAACATGTCCATTGTGACCTATGTTCCAAAAACAAACCACACTAATTATTGCAATGTATGCTTTGACTTTCATTGATGACTTTTCCACATATACCTAGGTATATGTTTATAAATAAGGAACTTATAGCTCACTTGCTTCACCAACATGGACCTTGTGTGGAGATATCTTTTGAGATCTGTTCTTAGGATTATATAAGAGCTCTATATTCTAGAGGCTACTAGACCTCTATTCCTCTAGCCCGTATAAGGATCATTGTACTTCTGAAGGATGAAAATATTGTTCTCTATGCAATGTCTACTCTAGATTGGCTAGCTCGCTCTTTCACTTACATAACTTACATACTATATTTTATGACCCAAGGGGTGCATATATATGGCTAAATATATATGTTATGGCCTCAAGGGGGGGAATATATGTGGCTAAATGTACATGTAATGTGTAAATATATGTGTAATAGGGTTGGCCTAATAATAAAGGGTCTTGATGTGTAGTATGTGAATATGTATATATAGAGATCATGTGTTCATTATTGTGACATGTGAATTGTGATGTATGAATGTATTTAGTTATTTGGAAGAGTTTCTCCTATTGTTTAAGGATTTATTGTGTAAATTATCTATATTGGAGTTCTTCTCCACGCTCACATTATTGTACATGGTTTGTACTTATGTTCTTTTATTATATTTTAAGCATTTGGATCATTACATTTGGTATCACAACATTTATCCTAGATTTTGTCTTCCTCAAGAAATCCATCTTGGCATTTTCTCTATAATGTTTTTATGGGATACTTGAGAAAGAGAAAAATGAAGGTTATTTAGAATACATAGAAGAGTACCAATGGTACAAATTTTAGCTTCTGGATCATTGTAATTTCATAGATACATGCTGTGGAAGATAGGGTTTCTAACTAGTCTCAATCAGGTGCTCATGGTAAAAATACCATATCTTATTCATAGAAGATCCAAATTATGTGAGACCAATTGCATTGGAAAGAGTAAAGTCCATAATAGTTTTTGTGTGAGTTTCATAATTAGATAGAAAATATTGGGCGCATGGAATTGTGTACAAGTTCACTCTCCATAATAGGACAAAATTCAACAAAGTTTGAGAAGGTTACCATAACTTTCAACTGGCACACCCAATTTTGGTCATACATGTGGCATTCCAGAGAAGACATTTCACAGTACTACAAGTCAAAATTTTAGAGTCATAGGGGCCAAAATTTCATAAATACAACAGAAGGAAGGTTGTCTAGGAGAACATACTCTGAATCAAGGTTTCAAATGTATGTTCACTTAAAACTATCATAACTTTTGATTGGAATGTCTGATTGAGCTGATTCAAAAGCCATTGGAAACAATAAATATAGAATATTATATTGGAACAAGGATTATAACTATTTAGATAATTATTCATAATATTTTTAGGTTGTAAGTTGAGGTTTGGGTTATACCTTAATTACAAATTAATAACAATACCTACCTTTAGTGGAGATGAAGATAAAGATAAAATCAATCCTGAAGAATAGTTGAGGATGGTAAAAAATAGAGGTTTTAATCCTTTTGGGGAATCTCGTGGTTTTTTGGGGTGAGCTTCTAAGTGGTGGAATAGCCTTGATGAAGATACTACATTCCACCCCACATGGAAAAAATGATGGTAGTTGATGTACGTGCAAACTATGGCATGCTGCTATCCAGAACTTGGAACAGAAAGATAGGAGGTGTGATGCAGATGGACATGACCTATGCCACTATGCCAGTCTTTGGAGGATAAAATAGAAGATTATATAGAGAAACATTGTTTTCCTATGTACTTAGTGGATAAAATAACTTTGTAAAAAAACCCATTTATGCTATTGATGAAGACTTGGGTTGTTGCATCCTCACAATAAATGAAGAATATAAAGAAGCTTTAATTTTGTAATCCTTATTGTGAGCCCTCCTCAATAATTTCATAGCACATGGAAGATGTATTTTTATGGAGCATACTCAAATGAAGGAGTGGGAGTTGTAATAGTCCTTATCTCCCCTAAAAAAAAAGAAATTCATTTTTCCTACAAATTGGAGTTTGAGGCTGCTAACAATGTAGCTGAGTATGAGGCCCTAATTCTTGGTTTGGAAGTAGAAAAGAAGATGCAGATCACCAAATTGGATGAGGACCTACAGGATTCAGGTATGGTATTTGGTTGAAATTTTTTATAAGGCTTTTAATATTACTGATGTTTCCAAAGAATTTAATCACCAAGATGATTCCTTAGCAATAACATATAGCACCTTTAAAACCATTGTTTTCCCTCATATGAGATATGAGATTGGGATGAGATACCGACCTTCTATCCCTGATAATATAAAGTATTATAAAGTGTTCGAATATTATCAACATATCAAGCGATTCATGGAGGTCACAAATGAATTTTCTAGCACACATTTTGATTCAGATGATGAAGAAAACGGGGAAGATATGGCTCAAACAAAGATACAAATTACCTTTGAGTTCAGTGAGTACATGGTTAGGCACAAGGTCCTCCAACTAAAGAATAAATTTACCCCTAAAGGACTGGTACCCCTGGAGAAAGTTTTTGATAAGAACGATGTGCCCATAAATCCTATGCAACACTGGGAAAAAACGAGATCCAAAATCCATAAAGTTGTCCAAAGAAATATCACCCTAGAATAAGATGAAATACTCACATTTTTTCAAAGAATATATGGATGTCCTCACTGGGAAGTATGAATACCTGGAGACCTATGATACCAACATTGATCTGGATTATTTTGAGAATGCTATGAAGGCAGAAATATAACTGAGATATAACAATGAAATACACTAAAATATAGAAGAGAACACAAAAATACAGTGAAACCCAACCTCTATTACTGAGTAAGATAGAAAACCATTGTAGAACACAAACTGTAAAAATGGGGTTGCTTATCTCTATAAAGAAAGATATGTTGGCTACGCTTCATTCACAAGAAGCTTTACATCACACTCCATTGCATGCTTACAGGGCCTCCTTCACCTCAATTATATATGAGAGAGTGAGAGGAGAACAATTCACATGATGCATGTGGGATAAATTGGACTAAGTTTATAAAATGTCATAGGCATGTAAAATACTATGACTTCTCGGGTGGTCACCCATCCCAGTGCTACTCTAGCCCAAGCACCCTTAACTACGGAGTTCTAATGGGATCCAGTGCATTAACGCTATGTTGTAGGCATGTACATTAGACCATTACATGATGTTTGTAATTAACAAATGAAGATGACATTACATTCCATTCCCCACCAAAAGGGTGAATGTCATGGTTTAGCAAAACCACAGGCTCAAAATGGTGATTTAGTGGAAAAGGTGGATGGCCATCGAGCTCCATTGCGTCAAGTTCCCTTGGGATACAGGGAGACTTCTGCTAAATCTAAAGCTTGGTGTGATGTTTTCCTTGCTGAAGAAGTTGTCATGCTTAGCTTGTTGAAGGTTGTTGAATCCATTCAACCAATTTAGTTGCATGATCTACCTAAGTGTGCGAGGACTCTATCGATGAAGATGAAACATGAAGAGTATTAAGGGTTATGTTATAACCTTGTTTTACTGGGCAGTGTGGAGGCACTCACGTAGGTGCAACAAGGACATCTTGGTACTCTTCTACAATCTTGTCGATCTTCTTCTGCTGGATAGAAAGGTCTTGGGCTAAAGCTGCAATGGTTGTAGTGTCCTTCTGTTCACTTTTGATTAGATTGTGAAGAGGATAAAATTTTCAGTATGAGAGATTACTTTGTGGCATTTTTTTGGTGGGACAATAGTTGAGACTACCTCTAGTATCCTGTATAGATGTCCCCCTAGAGTAATAATGACGCTACGGGGTCGAGACTCATAAATAACATGACGCCTCCACATATATGTCTGGCCTAATAGAACATCACAAAATTCTAGTGGGGAAACATCACAAAATACCTCATCCTTGAAGGGATTGATGTTGTAGGACAGACGACACTATTGGGTGACACAAAGATCTTGACCCTGGCGAACCCACCCGATATTGTATGGTTGCGAGTGTGGTTTTGTTGGCAAATCCAACTGCTTTACAACCTTTGTTGAGATGATTTTCTTTTGGCTTCCACTATCAACAATAAAATGCATTGGGGTCCCCTTCACCCACATCTGTGAATGGAAGAGTCACTCCCCCTCCTCAAGATCCTCTTTTGGTTGGATTGTTGTAGTTACGATAGTAGCAATGGGTTTTTCATCAATGATATATCTCCTTTTATTATTTTTTGAATCAGGGTCCAATTCGAGGTTCGTCTCTTTGTCTTTGAGCTCAGCCACCAATGAATGTATTGAGTGAAATTCATCAGTGTTGTGCCAAGGGATATTGTGGAACTCACACCACTTTTCAATGTCTTTCTTAGACTTCATGTTACCCTTCTTTGCCTACTTCTAGGATTGGCTCTCTTGAGGTTAGTCTTCCTTGCTTTGTCCATGCTTCTCCCATTTACTCTGTTGCTTGAATTTTTGCTCAATTTTGTCTGCATATCGATAAGTAGCTCCTAGTGAGGACATTTCCAAGAAATCCATCTCTATTTGGATGTACATGTGTAGACCACTGCGTTACTTCAAAACTAGGTGACGCTCAGAGTCTTTGATACCCAACTTTGAGCGCAAGTTATAAAAGATGTTGGTGTAATCTGCCACTGTCTGGTCTCTTTTATGATGCAAAGTTTTCCATCTCATGTATTGGTCATCATAGTTTCTGACAGGGTAGAACTCCTCCTTTAGGGAATCTACAAAGGCTTCCCAAGTGGGTTCTCTCCCAAATAGTGTAGATTCATCCATGGTGTACCTCTCCCAGTAACCTTCCCACCAAGATCTGACATGGGGAAGGGATTTAAGGAGCATGAAGGTGATATTTTCACTGTCGAATTATTTTTGGACAGAGTAATAGCCTTCTAGAAGATTCAACTATTTTTCTAGAGCATCTGCATCTATCTAGCCTTCAAATAAAGTGATATCAAAATTTACTTGTACCTTGAAGGGCTTCGCAGTTTCAAAATTGTTGCTTGTCAAAGATGCCTCGGCTATCACCATCGGTAGTCTTCGAAGGATCTAATCAAAGTTGTCCATCATCTCGTTCCTTTGTCATACGAGGGCTTCCTTGAGCAATGTCTTGAAAGGATATCCTTCTCTGTCATCTCTCTTTTCTTCCGCCATGGGAGGTCACTTGGGCTAGCAAGAGTGTTTGTCCTCAAGCGAAACTAGCTCGAGACCCAAATCTCTATACCATGACCTCGTTGAGGACCTTCTTTGAGAAATGACAAGGAGCAGACTACTCTGATACCACTAATCTGGATTATTTTGAGAGCAATATGAAGGAAGAAATATAACTGAGATATAACAATGAAATACAAAAAAATATAGAAGTGAACACGAAAATACAGTGAAACCCAACTTCTATTATTGAATAATATAGAAAACCATTGTAGAACAGAAAATGGAAAAATGGGGTTACTTATCTCTGTAAAGAAAGAGATGTTGGCTACGCTTCATTCACGAGAAGATTTACATCACACTCCATTGCATGCTTAATGGGACTCCTTCACCTCAATTAGATATGAGAGAGTGAGAGGAGAACAATTCCCATGATGCATGTGGGATAAATTGGACCAAGTTTATAAAATTCCACAGGCATGTAAAATACTAGGACTTCCCGAGCGGTCACCCATTCCAGTACTACTCTAACCCAAGCGCACCTAACTACAGAATTCTAATGGGATCCGATGCATTAACGTTATGTTGTAGGCATGTACATAATACCATTACATGATGTATGTAATTAACAAATGAAGATGACATTACATTCCATTCCCCACCAAAAGGGTGAATGTCATGGTTTATCAAAACCACAGGCTCAAAATGGTGATTCAGTGGAAAAGGTGAATGGCCACCGAGATCCATCTGGATCAAACATCATACAACACAAGATACCACTCAAGACTAGTTCTAAGAATTTTAGGTAGAAGTTAAGACAATTTAACCCCTTGTTGCTACCAACAGTTGAGAAGGAGGTGAGGAAGTTACTTGACACTCAAATCATCATTCCCCTTAGATATTTTGAATGGGTAGCCAATTTAGTCCCAGTTAGGAAAAAGAATGGAGAGATAAGACTTTGTGTGGACTGCATGAACTTAAACAAATGTTGACTAAAATAAAATTATCCTTTTCCCAAGATGGATCATATACTTAAAAAAGTAGTGGCAGAAAATGGAATTTCCATGATGGATGGTTTTCCAAGGTATAAATAGGTAGCAATGCATTGTGATGATAGGGAAAAAACAACCTTCAAAACCCCATGGAGAAATTTCAAGTATGATAAAATTCCCTTTGGTATGATAAATATAGGGGCTACTTTGCAACGAGCCATGGATATAACATTCGTGGGAGAGAAGGATAGATTGATTGTCATATATATAGATGATATGACTATCTTATCCAAGATATACGAGGATCACATTGAGCACTTAGGGAAGCATTTTGTGAAGTGCCCTAAATTTGTCCTATCATTGAATCCAAAGAAGTCATACTTTGCTATTACTCATGGAAAACTATTAGGCCATATAGTGTCAAAATAAGGAGTAAATTTAGATCCAGAGAGAGTGGAAGCGATAAAAAAACATAACTATACTGAGAAACAGGAAAGCGGTACAACCTTTTTTGGGACGAATCAACTTCTTGAGGAGATTTGTCCCCAATTTTGTTGAGATGGTTAGGAATATCACTAACATGTTGAAGAAAAATCATGAAGTGAAATGGACACTTGAGGCCAAAGAATATTTTCAAACAATCAAAGAAGCATTGGGAGAATCACTAGTTTTAGTCATCCCAAATTATGATAAATACTTTTCCATGTTTTCTTTTACTTCTAAACACACTATAGTTGTTGTCTCGCTCCAGAAAAATGATGAAAATCAGGGGCAACCTATAGCCTACTTCAATAGAGCTTTGATATATGTAGACTTAAAATATAATAAATTGGAGAAGCAAGCATATGCCCTCGTTAAATCATTGAAAGCCTTCATAGGTTATATCTTGCACTCCAAGATGTTTTCTTATGTACCTAATAGTTCTATCAAATAAATTCTCATGCAGCCTAACAGTGAGGGCACAAGAGGCAAGTGGACTGCCAAAATCCAAGAGTATGATTTGGAGATAAAACCCACCATGTTGGTAAAAGGACAATGGTTGGCTAAACTCATGGCTGAATCAAATTACCAGGTCATTGATTTAAACCTTAAGACAACAAAGATCATGGAAACTGGGCAAGGAGAATATGAAACACAAGAACCATTTTCTTAGGTGAGCCCTAAGTTCTCTAAATCTGATTGGTACAAAGATATCATTTTCTATCTCCAACACCTAAGTTTCTCACCTGCGTGGGAAAAATACAAGGCGAGGTCCATCAAGCTCAAAGATATGAAGTATTGCATTGTGGGAGAAAATTTGTTCTGAAAGATCCAATAGGAATACTGTTGAATTTCCTTATTGAAGAAGATATTGAGGAGAATATAAATGATTTTCATCAAGGGATTTGTGGGGGTCATCATGCCTGGAAAGCCACTTCATACAAAATCCTCATAGTTGGTTATTATTGGCCCTCATTATTTTCTAATATCAACTGCATGGTTAGGAACTTTGTAGAGTGTCATATGTTTGCAGGGAAGCAGAAATTGTAACCTCTCCCACTTAATCCTGTCAAAATAGAAACACCTTTCCAGCAGTGGGGTTTATATTTCAATGGTGAAATCTTCCCAAATTCAAGTGAGCAGCACAAATGGATCGTGAGAGCCATAGACTACTTCACCAAGTGGGTGGAGGCAATCCCCACCAGGGAAACAACCGATTCAGTCATCATCAAGTTTCTTGAGGAAAACATTCTAGCATGGTTTGGATGCCCCATAAATATTATAACTGATAATTTTGAATCTTGTAAGTCTCCCAAACAACTGTAGTTTTGTCAAAATTACAACATAGAGTTGGGACATTCCATTGCATATTATCCAGAGGGAAATATCTTGGTCGAGTCATCCAAAAAGAATCTCATTAAGATAATCAAGAAGGTACATTTGTCCCAAAACAAGAAAGCTTGAGATTCCCACCTAAAATATGAAGTGTGGGAAGATAGAGTAAGCATCAAGAGATCACTAAGTACATCTCCATTTTAGCTAGTATATGGCCTAGAAGTTATTTTTCAAATACAATTTAGTATTCCTGTGATGAAATTGTTGTAAGACGAAGTGGTAGAGATAGATGATATGTAGAGAATAATTAGCCAACTAATTGAATTCGAGTAGGTAAGGGATCAAGTACAACTAAGATCTCATGCTCATCAAGCAGAAAGGAAAGAAATATTTGACAAGAGATCTAAGGAGAGAGGGATTATGACAGGATACCTAGTTTTAAAGTGGGATGCCAGAAGGGAAAAAAAGGGAAAACATGGAAAATTCGACAACCTTTTTCTTGGACCTTTCCAGGTAATTGCAGTTAAAGATAACAACAAATATGATCTAGCGCAACCTAGGATTAAGAAGAAAGCGTGGGTAGAGGTGTGGGCCTGATCATCCGATATTTGCAAGAAAGCATGATCAAGGGTGGAGGATGCATGTCACAATGAAAAAGCATCCGGAAGTTAATGCATCCTCAAGGAGCGAAAGTGGTTTTAGGTCTCTAAGTGTCAAAGTGTAAAAGGTGTCGCATGATAAGGCACAGAAAGACAAAGTACCACCCTAGGGTCACGACAGTGGTATTCTGGTCCCACTAGGATTTCACATTTTCCAACTCATCACTTATATGAATGTTCACTCAACGCCACCTCAGGCCAGCATAGTATTCCACCTGGACACCGAGGAAGTGTATAAAGGATTGACAGGTTGGTTATGTGTATTTCAAGCTTGTCATATATTTCAATCTATGGCAAGAAGACCCACTAGAGTTTTCGGTTGACACGTTATATTGAGCTATACATATGATGAGCCCAAGAAGACACTTCATGGCCTATATGGATCGAGTCCAAACTCCCATGTTTCCACTTATGCATGTTGACATTAGTGTGACGTCATCCAAATTTCATGCATTTTTTTAATCTCAAAGGATCTAAACCATAGAGAAAAATACCTATGTATGAAAGCAAAGGCATCGAAGAGAATGTTTCAGGTGAGTGGGAAGATTCGCTAACGGCTTGCCAAATCTATTTGAAAGGATGTGACATATAACCAGACATCTAGCATCATGTTTCCCATCCTTCACTCATCATCATGTCCCTCGCTATAGTCATAAGAGGATAGAAATCACTTTCCTCGATGTGCTCATTCATTTATGTACAAGATATTAACAGATCGGGCTAGGCATGACTAGTCATGTCGCTCCATCCACTATTTCACAAGATACATGTCAAGTTCCTATAATAAATAGCAGAGAGAATAAGGAAAAACTACTCTACACTTAGTCTAGTTTCCATTTATGTAACTATCTTGATGCCCAAAATAGAAAATGATGATCCACCCGTGCGATTCACGGGAGGGGATTATCAACCATCTTGGCTATAGATGTGGGAAAATGTTGTTCTATACATTGCTATGGGAGGAATTTCCTTCTCAGGTATCATTAGCTCAACTGATAAATCAGAAGGGAATTCAGGAGTCTACCCTAATGTGCAGTTGTATCAATTGACCGACATGAGGCATCATCTCGAGGAAGAATATTTCAAGCTTCGGTCATTAATACCCTGCACCAAAAAGAAGACAGGTCTTAGCAGAAGGTGTGGGTAGGCCTTTCAACCAATAAGAAACCCTAATCATTCCATGGTCTCCACACACTTACTCAGATGCACACAAAACCAAAACTATGTGCCAACGACTCACTAGCCCATATGTACAATTACAAAGGGTTCTTGATCAGGGACATTACATTGTTTTTGCACTGTGTTTGGAAATTTACGTCTAAACTCCCCGTGGATTCAATGGGCCTGAGAGCTCTGAACTGTGCGACATTTTTCACGTGAATCAGGGATGTGTTGTCCTTTTACTATATGTATTTATGTTTGACATTATTTTATTGAGAACTGTTTACTCATGAATATATATTATATGCAAATGTGAGTTTTTTTTATTAAATAATATGGATAGCATCGGAACAATAATTTTAATAAAAATTAATTAAATATATCCATAAAATTTTGAGTATATATATCTACTACCATATCAATTAATGAAAACCATCAAGAATCAAAATTAATCAATATAAACTTAATATTATTGAATGAAATTTCATTATATTACATTACATTTTTTGATAAACTTAATATTATTGAATGAAATTTCATTATATTACATTACATTTTTGTCTTGCATAATCTAAATGCAATATTTGTAGGAGTCACTTCATAAGTCATAAAATTACATTAAAGAAAAAACTAAAATTAAGCACAAGAGTAGTGCACATAACTTATTTTAAGGCTTGGAAGGATTGGTCTCTATGTCATGCAACACATTCCAGAACAAAGGTCTTGGTGAAGTAAGGTAGGGCTAGTACAAGAGTAGTGAACATAATTTCTTTTAAGGCTTGGAAGGATTGGTCAGTGACTAGAGTCCAACTGAAAGCATGCTTTTTGAGAGTTGTTAGAGGAGACATGTTTTTTCCATAATTATGAACAAACTTGCGATAGTAGGCCATTAAAACTAAGAAACCACACACACTTTTAAGAGTTTTAGGGTAAGGCCAATTCCACATAGCTTAAATTGTCTAAGAATCCACCTGTACACCATCCTTTCCAACAATATGACCGAGATACTGAACCCCAGAAATGCCAAAAGAACATTTAAATTTTTTCTTTGTATTTAGTATAACTCAATCCTTCTCTTTTATAGCAATGAACATATTAGCATATAATATTTGAACTTCTCAATGTGTTCATTAATATCCTCTCACTTGTAGAGCCATATATCACCCACCTTTGTGAAAATTTGTGTAAAACATATATTAAAAAAACGTTTTGCATTATTTTTCTAATTATGACATTTATATTATTATTTTTTAAATCAATATCATTTGGTTTTACAATCATATCCACCTTTTCACACTTTCCACCAAATTAAAATTCATAAAGCTAAAGATCATTAAAAATTTGGTTCTTGCATGCTTGAAATGGTTTTACAATCATATTCACCTTTTCACACTTTCCACCAAATTTAAATTCATAAAGTTAAAGATCATTAAAAATTTGGTTCTTGCATGCTTGAAATACTAGTTATTTCTCTTCATTTCGCATCATTGCATTTGTACATGTTTCCCTTAATCTATACAATTACAACTATATAATACTTCTTATATTTATTATTTCTTTATTAAATATGTTTATAATTTTTTTGTCATATCTTTTACGAGCCTTATTTCTCTCTGCCTTTGTTCTATGTACTACAACTTATCTTTTCATTAAACATGTTTACACTATCTCTTCTTTCACATTTTTAGATTATTTTTAACATTGTTTAATGTTTCTAGATTTGGATTCAGATCAACTTTCCTCATTTATTAGGTACAACCAATTGAAATTTCTCCTTTTCTTACCATTATATTTGTTTTCAAACATCCATATCTTCATGTATATATAAACATTATACCCAAACATTCAACTTACATCTAGTTATAAGATAACATGATTTATTTTCAAAAATTGATAGATTTTACATTTTTAATACAACAAATATAACTAAACAAATGTTTAAGGTTTTAAAGGGGTAAAAGAATGTCATATTATATCTAAAGAATATAAAATAAATGGACTCTTAATAACCTTCATTTACCGCAAGATCTAGTTTAGGGGGGTGGTAGAACCCGTGTGAGTTATGTAGGCAACACTCATTATGAGATCCATTGACTAATTTTTTTCCCCCACCTCTGCCTCAATGGGATAATGGTGATTGTTCATTCACCACTACATTGGTACATAATGATGAAGAGGAGGTGGAAATATTTAGTGCTACATCCCATCGCATAAGGGTGGGAGTGGGGTATATATA
>SNQJ01S0018043.1:0-14497 GCA_010110895.2 Picea sitchensis | reverse complement strand
ACCCGAGGGCGAAGAACCAACAAAGCGCGCAGAGAAAAGGAGGCAGCCTCCAACATTTTTTTAGGCTCTCAGAAAAAGTTGGATCCCTTCTTTAAGGGGAAAATTTCTTCCCCCTCGGTTTAATGCTCTGCTTCTGTCTTCTATTGTGCTCACAGTTTGTGAGAATCTACTCATGTATGCATTTTTTGTCATTTTCTCGAATTAGCTCAAGAAGCAGATGGGATTGGTCTCCCAAGACATTCACAAGAAGGTTGGCAGTACTATTAGAGGTCACCAACCTTCCTCAAATTTGTAACTTTCTGATTCTGGCTCGCCAGAATGCCACTTAATACAACATTAACCGTTCTTGTCAAAAAAAAAAAAAACATTTGTTCCATGGACAGTAAAAAAATTGAGGTGCATGGTTTGATAAAAGGATTATTAGTACATTTGGTCACCTTCCCTGATATTCAAATAGAAATGGACATAGTGGTGATTGATGTGCCCGATGCTTGGGGTATGTTTCTATCAAGGAAAACAATTGTAGACTTGAGGATAAATATACAAATGGATTTAACGTATGCGACCATTCCCACTCCATATGGGGCCATGTTTAGATTAAACAGAGAATTGGAAATAAAAGACCACATTGAAGATCCCCAAAAAACCATAAATGAGTTTGTATATCATGAATTAGATATGGGGTGTTAAGAGATACCATCTAATTTTATAGCACATGTCAAGGAGAAACTTAAGGATGAAATCCCAAGTGTTTTTAATGTTTTGGATACCATGGATTATTTTGATGGACTTTTTCTCGAAGAAACTTCAAGTGAAATGGATAGTGATGTGACTTCTTCAGAATCAGGAACATAGTTGGATTTGTCATTCAGTATACATCATTAGCTTCAATTCACCAGATTTCACATGAATCAGTTAGATGTCAGGAAGAATTGGATAGGATTTTTGAGCCATCTATTTCATATATCTTAAAAATTTAGGAAATTTTCATTGACGAAGAGGATGTATTCAAAAAAACAGACAAGAATAAAAATAAAGAAAAGAAAAGAAGAAAAAGTGGAATAAATATGGTAGAATATCGTAAGGATGATAATAAACTTAATTACATGATTTTTTCACTCAAATTTCCTCCAAAGTGGTGAAGGACATTCTAATGATCGATCCAAATTGGTCAATAAGGGCTGAAATTGTTGTATATTACCATTATATACATATACTAGAGTCTTGTGTAATTCCGTTAAGTTTTGATATGATTGTTTAATAATTAAAATTTCTCGTAAATTGGAAAATTTTAATTATTTTTTATGTAAAATGTAAAAATTTGGTCCTTAGGGATTTTTCATAGGGGTGTGAGTACTCAAATAAAATGTTTTATGAACCCCTACACCTTTGGACCAAGTTTCAGCTCAATTGGACAAGTTTTTATAGGTCAATGTCCAAGAGGAGTCCAAGTCAGTAAAAAACCAACAAATAATTGGCTAAGGTAAAAATGCCAAATTTTGTAAAAGAGTCTAAAGTCATGCTAAAAGGGGGAAATTTTGTTTCCTAATTCATTTATATGAATTAGGGGGTCAAATAAATCAAATCCCCCCTTTCCTACCTCTCATACAACTTAACTTTAGAGGGGGTGCGAATTTGTCTCTTATGGGGCTCACCATCTCCATTGGATTGGCCATTTGGTGATGGGGACCACATGGGGGGCCTATTCCACACCTTGGGAGACCCCTTTGGGAATTAGAGAGAGTTTTAAACTTAGGAATGAGGATTTATTCCCCCATTGTTTAGTTTCCTCTCCTAATGGGAGTTTTTCTCTCTCATGGTGCCCCCTCCCCACCCCTTGAGTGATCCTCATTTTTTTGGGAGTGACACTTGGAAATAATGCAAGGGGGGTATCTCCTCTCTCCATCCCTTAAAATAAAGTCCCCTCTCCTCATTTTTTTTTATTATCATAACAACTCTATGCTTCCCAATTTTCTCCTCACTCTTTCTTGCTCTCTCCCCATTTCTCCTTTGTAATCTTGCTGCCATATTGCATCCATTATTTTCAATAATAGAAGTGAAGCTTTGGAGGATATGTTGGTGTTCTTTTAGTGATATCTTGGTGTTCTATTGGATTATTCTTGGTGTTATTATTCGTTGTTCTTGTGAGGTAATATTTCTACAATTTGTATTTATTTTTCTCACAATGTTTTACTTGAAAAAACCCAAGCAAAGTATTTTTCTGGGGATAAATCTATAGTAGTATTGCTATAGATTTATGTGAGTTGTTTTTCTTTGAGTTTGAAAAGTATTTTGTGAACCATTTTTAAGAACTCACTTTATTTCCTCATTTTGTAGCAAGTACTTACAACTTTGCAAGTTACCGAAGCTTGGAAGGGAGGACTCCAAAAGATTCTATTCTCTTCACTAAAGTTTCTGATATAATTTCTAGCACTCTTTTATATATTTTCTGCAATTATTTCTCTTCTAAATCTTGCTTTCCAATCAATCTTTAAGTTCATATTTTGTACATATAAATTTATATTTTATATACTAACAAAAACTAACTCATTCTAAGTGATTTTTAGCATTTTCGAGCAAGCATATCTTGTTGTTTTATGCAGGTTTTCGCCAGTCTAAGGGGAGGTGTTGCTCAATCTTGGCCACAAAAATATCAAGGAGTCATCCAAGAGTAGTGTTGCAAGATCCCTTCACCTCTTTTCCCTTCTAAAGAATTGTAACCAACCCAAGAGAGTCTCTTGGGCTTGCATTCTTTTCTTGTCTTCATTATTTGTAAATTGTAGAGTATTTTCTAATTCTTGTTTTTCCCACATATTGCATGTGAGTGGATTTTCCACCCTTGCAATACCGTGTTGGCTAGATTAGTTGTTTGATTTGCAATTTTTTATTAAGTAATTTCCTCACTTCTCCAATAAAGAGAAGGTTGAGTGGCTATGATTTACTTAGCTTATTCTTTAAATTATTTTGCCCACCTTGGCACAAAATCGGTAGGTTTTTCCTCCACATTGTGCCATAGTTGTGAGGTTTGCAAAGTTAATTTATTTATTTTTCCCACCTTTTACTTAAATCAAAGTAGTGTGGCTAGTTTTTCATTCAATTTATTTCAAGTTATTTTATCTTTCCATTTGTGCCCACACCTTACATGTGAGTGGCTTTGCCACCCTTGAAATATCGTGACGGCTAGTTAGAATTTCTTTTTTTACAAAGTAATCAAACTTTTCACCCCTCCTTTTTCCCCATATTCCCTCCCCTTGCCACTTTTTGTATCTTGGGTAACAAGAAAGGGAAAAGAACTGTGTGGCTAGTCTAATTAGGAACCTAATTCCATTATTTCTAAAACAATTAAAAAGGGGTGACTTGGGAAGATAGAAGGGGTTGAATCCAAGGACGGTTTCACGACACTAAGTGTCCTCCTTGTTGATCACCCAAGCATATTGGATTTGACATGTGGAGCTAGAGGGGAACCTTGTTGTTCCCTTTTTGAGCACCGAGCACTTCCTCTTGGTTGAAGGGATACGGAATTGGGGTAGTAGCATAGATTAGGTTTGCAACATTCACATATAATTTCCCCTAAGTCAAAGAGAGACCTAAAATTATGTTAAAATCAACCTACACACTTTTCACAACATACACATTTAAAGCTTTGCTATTCAATTTACTTTCAAGCAATTTCATTTTCAGAAATTTCCTTTCATGTGAATATATATTTTCAAAGTATTCTTTATTTCAAGTATTCTTTATTTGTTTGAGCATAATTCTTTAAAAGTATAAAGTTGTCTTTCAATTCATTGTGTAGATATCTTTTAAATTTGTTTCATCCTTGTAGAAGTGTATTTCTTTTGTATATATTGGAATAATTGGAATTGGTTAATCTTTAGGCATTGACCTAATTTTTGTTTTGTTAAGTAAAAGGTTTGTTTGTCATTGAAATATTGAATTTGCATGATTGATTGTAATTGGGTTGGGTCTCCCTAATCAATAAATCAATTAACTTCTAGAAATTTGATAAAAACTTCACATAGTTTAATAGGGTCTACCCCCTTGGCTTCCCTAAGAGTGAGCCTAGGTGAAAGAGGTCTATATCGAGGTGAGTGGTTCTAGACTTAGGTTTGCACCTCCAAGGACACACCAAGTAGGTTGGAGACTTATCCACGCTTGTAGGTGTGTATTAGGATGGAAACAGGGAGTATAAGGGTTTAAAACCCCGCCATATCTATAATGTTTGTCTTGAATGAATTTGTTGCTTAAAGTTTTACTAGTAGAAGTAAAAGGGTTTACACCCTCCTAGTACTTCCTAGTTAACCTTTCTTTCCTTGGGGAGTAAAAGGGTTTACACCCCCAAGGATATAGAATTGATAGCTCTTTATTTTTTTGACTCCTTAACCCAATATATAAAGGCACTAAATCTAATTCCATTGGAGAAATAAAATCTTGCATTGGTTAACATGAAAACACAAGATTTCTAGAATGTCTAATTTGGAATCAATTCTATGCTTTATATACTTGGTTGAGCCACTAGGGCATATCATTTTTATAAGTAATTCTTGATGATGTTATAAAATTTCATATACATCCATTAGGGTTGCAGAAACCCTAATATTAATCTCTTAATAACTCACAAACCAACCATCAAAAGTTTCTAAAAGTTTGCCCCTATCCTCTACTTATCTTAGTGCACTTTTTGGGTGGATTGTTGGAAAGTTTTGGTGGTTAATATATTTGTTGTAAAAAAAATAAATCTACATCCATAAGGTTGCAATTACATCTCTGCAATACTAATTTCTTATAGCCTTGTTTCATGCTAAAGTCTTGTTTTTTCATACTTGAGTTAAACTAGTCATTGCTAGCTTGTCTCTTGCAATACTAACTAGAATTTTAGCAGCTTTAATTTCATATCTTATTATCATTTTGTTGCTGATATATATTACCATTTATTGTTGCAATTAGGTTCAACAATCTTAACTTTATTTTCCAACATATTATTGGGCTTGTATCTTTGGTTTTCTTGTGTCTCGGGAAGGTACCATCACTCCTTGGAAAGTCTTCTATATAGTGGTACATATTATATCGTTTACGAGACTCTTTTCAAGCCCTTATTACATTCCATCATTGACCTATAGGGGGAATATTCATCATCTCTTCATTTTCCATATCATTCCCCCAGGGTCACCAAGATTCCCCCCTTGAGGTGATCACTTCATCTCTAAAGTGACAAGAATACCTATCTAATGTGACAGTGGGTAGGTGTTCTCTTAGTTGTCACCATTTTGTGGTTTGGTTCAGGCTCTTCCCAACCTACAACTTGTGCAATAACATTTTGGCACAGTTTTCTGGGAGGATTTTGAATCCTCTTCCTAACCCTAACGAAACTTTGGAATGCTATCCCAAATACTTCCCCTACATTTCCTAGAGACTCCACCTTAAGTATGTTCCCCTTCAACCCTTGATAATCTCATTTTAAATATCATCTGGTGAATCCACTATGGGACGAACCCGGAAAAAGAACAACCCAACTCCCAAGCATCGTAAACCTTCACCAGAATTATATAGTCCTCGATCATCTCCCAATTCTCATGATTTTCCATCAATTTCTCTTATCCCTCCCTATTCACCTACTACCTTAACACCTCCACTCTCATCCGTTCCCACTTCTCCAAGAGCTACATGGAGCCCATGGGTTAAATATGCATACAGGCCTTTAGACATGACAAATATCCCTAGGTCTCCTCACAAACTCCCAAAGGACTTCAAGGAATGTCTCCCCAGCTTTACCGGTGAAGATCTCATTACAATCAAAGACCAATTAGATTCCTTCCTCCACACCCTTGAACCATATGACCAACATGAATATGTTTGAATGAGACTCTTCTCCTACACTCTTGTTGGAAGGGCTAAAGATTGGTATGATAGTATTCTTTTGGAAACAATCATGGGTTGGGATCTCTTTCAAGAATGTTTTGCCAAAATATTTGGAAGAAAAAAAGCTTTCAGTCCCTTTACGACCAACTCTATAACTACAAGAGAAAATCGGGAGAAAGTATAAGGGATTTAAACAATAGGTTCAATACCCTTGTAAGAATTTTCCCTCAATACTTCAAACCTTCTCAAAGTACCATCCTCAAATCTTACATGTCAACCATGAGAGACCCCTGTGGAGTTATTATTGGAAAGGGATGCCCTATAACTTTACTTGAAGCTCAAGAAAGGCTGTGTGAGATAGAAGAAAACATAACCTCATCTCTTGAACTATAGGAGGACTATCCTGAAGACGTCATTCAGATTAACCAAGTCGATGACTTTGTCAAACTGGATCCTCCTTGCAATATCAAGACATGCCTATAGAGAAAATGAGAGGAGACCGCTAAAAAAACTATTGGTCACATAATGAGTATGTTGGGTAAAGAAAAGGAGCCAACGTCCAAAAAAATACTTTCCCAAACAGACTAGGTTTTGGAGAATGAAAGGAAACAAGCAGCAAGGCAAGCTGAAGATTTTTTTTTGAAAACTATTCAACAACTCCTCATAGAGCCACACAAAGAGAATGAATTTTTTGTCACCAAAAGTGAGGAGAAAACTCTTTTCCTAGAAAAGACCAAAAATGGAGATATATTAAATCATGTCAACATAAGCCATCAAGTTTTGGATGAGGGAATTGACAACACCTTCATTTTTTCAAACTCCCTTTTTCTCGAAGAAGAAAAGAAGGAAGGATCTTGGGTTTTAGACTTTGATGGTGCACATTCAAGCTCAGGGTTAGGTGTAGGAATAGTGTTGAGATCACCACATAATTAAACTACCTTGTTTTCGTACAGACTTGAATTTAACTACATAAACAACATTGCAAAGTATGAATCCCTCATCCTAGGAATAAACCTTTCCATTGAAATGAACATCAATTCCTTGCATGTAAAATGATATTTGTACTTGATCATATCACACGTTAACAAGAAATTTGTTGCAAAGAACCCAAGGTTGATATAATACAAAGATTCCATGAAGAAATTTGATAACTTTTCAATCGAAGCCATCCCTAGGGAAGGGAATCATTTGGAATACAACCTCACCATTTATGCATCTACCTTGCAACTTTACAGAGAAATTGGTCTCTATAAAGTAGAAGTAAAATTTAGGCCCTCACTACCTGATAACTTGGAACATTGGTAGGTTTTTGACAATGAAGACCAGATTCTGCGTTTTCTCCAAAATGTAGGTGAATTCTTGGAATCCCAGATAAAATTATTGGTAGAAAGGGAAAATATTGAAATCAGTGATTTACCTAATGGACTATTCCCTATGGGTATCATTCCCATGGATATACTTTATGATCACAATGACATGTAAAAGGGGAATCCGTCAAGAAAAATCGATTACGAGATCATTGAATTCAATATTGGCACCGAAGAATCCCAAAAGATGGTCAAGATTGGAAAGGGAACAACGTTTGATGAAAGAGAGAATTTGATTACCCTCATAAGAGAATTTAAGGATTTTTTCGCTTGGTCTTACGAATATTTGAGGGCTTAGTGAGAGGATGTCATACAACACACTATTCCCCTTATAGAAGGCACACAACCCTTCAGATAAAAGCTTAGGAAAATGAACCCAGAAATTCCCCCACAAGTTCAAAAGGAGTTTCAAAATATGGTTGAGGAAAGATTAATTGAGCCTATCAGGTACTCATCTTGGGTATCTAATCCAGTCATTTTCAAAAAAAATACTGGTGAGATCAGGATATGTGTTGATTTCAGAAATTTGAACTAGGCTTCGCTTAAAGACAACTATCCTATACCAAACATGAAGTACCTATTGAAAATGGTCACTGGAGCAGAGATGATGTCCATGCTTGATGGATTCTTGAGATATAATTAGGTACTAGTAAAGGAGGATGACCAAATGAAAACTACTTTCACCACCCCTTGGGGGACTTATAAGTATCTAAGAATTCCCTTTGGACTAACCAATGCAGGGGCCACTTTTCAACGTGCCATGGATTATGATTTTAGGGATTTGATTGGGAAACCTATAGAGATTTATCAGGATGATCTAACCACTATCTCCAAGAAAAGGGATCAACATATCGAACACTTAAGAATGATTTTCCAAAGGTGCAGGGAGTATGTCATTTCTCTCAACCCTAAGAAATCAATTTTTGGTGTGGACAAAGGAAAGTTATTGGGTCATATTATTTCTAAATACTAAATCACAATAGACCCTATTAGGGTTGAATCTATCAAAAATATCCCTCTCCCTAAAGACAAGAAATCCTTGCAATCTTTCTTTGGACAAATTAACTTCATGAGGAGGTTCATTCCGAACTTTGTCGAGATTGTTAAACCCCTCAATAGGTTGTTAAATAATGATTCTCATTTCGAATGGGAAAACGAAGGTAAGTTATCCTTCCAACATATCAAGGAAGTAATAACTATCGTGCCAATCCTGGTCAGTCCAAATTTTACGAAGGACTTTATCATATTCTCTTTTGCTTCAAAGGACACCATTGCAAGCATCCTATTGCAAAAAAATGACCAAGGGGATGAGAAACCAATTACTTTCAAGAGAAAGAATATTAGGGAATCAAATTTGAATTACACCATTACATAAAAACAAGCCTACGCTATGTTCAAGTCTCTCAAACATTTTTGAACTTATGTGGGATACAACAAGATCAAATCCTTCGTCCCTTACCCCACTGTAAAATATGTTTTATCACAACAATATTTCCTTGGATCAAGGGGAAAATGGGTTTCACAGATACAGGAATATGATTTGGATATCAAACCATCCAAGATAATCAAAAGAAAAGGATTGGCTAAGATGTTGATATAAATCAATCAATAAACCATCGAGATAGGAGAGAAGGAACAAATCAACATTGTCATAAGTGAAATTGAGAAAAATGAGTGGTATTCAGATGTCATTTATTACTTGAAGAACCTCACTTGTACTGATCATTTGGTATATTAGAAGAGAAGAGAAATAAGGTTCACTTCTTAACAGAGGATGGTCTTAGGTGGAGGAATCATGATGGGGTGATCCTCAGGTGTGTGAATAACGAATAATATGATAAGCTAATGGTTTATCTTCATTCGAGGTATTGTGGAGGCCATTTTGCAGCTTGCACTACTACCCATAAGATTCTAAGGGAAGCATATTATTGGCCCATTATTTTCTCCAACGTGCATCGATATGTTAGATCATGTCAACCATGTCAATTATTTGTTGGAAAACAACGCCCCCCTACCATTCCACTCAAGCTAGTCATCATACAAGTTCCCTTTCAATAATGGGGATTGGATTTCATTGGTGAGTTCAAGGAAAACTCTAGTAATGGTTATCGATGGGTTTTGACCACTACTAACTACTTCACTAGATGGGTGGAATCTATCCCAATAAAGAAAGAAACAAAAGAGGTTGTGATGAAGTTCCTTAAGGAAACAATTATCACTAGATTCGGTGTTCCTTCCAAAAAAACCACAGATAATTCCAAATATTTTAGCTTGATGGCACTCAATGAGTTTTGTTTTAAGTATGGGATCATTTTATCACACTCAAATTACTATCCTCAAGGAAACAGATTGGAAGAATCCAACAACAAAAACATAATGAATATTGTAAATAAAATTGTTGGGGAAAATAAGAAAAGTTGGGATAGCAATATTAAGTATGCCTTGTGGGCAGACTGTACGACTACCAAGACCTCCACCGGGAAAATCCATTTTGAGTTATTCTTCAGGTTAGAAGCTTACTTACTTATAAACCTCCAGATTCCAATGCTACAAATATCACAACAATTTTCCATAGATAAAGAAGCATTGCAAGGGATAATTTATCAACTCATGGAATTAGACGAAACTTGAAGATTGGCCTTTGATCAAATGGAAAAGAATCAAGAAAAGGTGAAAGGGACCTTTGATCGTAGGGAAAGGAAAATAGATTTCAAGAAAGGGGACCAGGTCTTAATGTGGGATAAAAGGAGAGAAAAACCTGGAATGCATCAAAATTTTGACAGTCTTTGGTTGAGGCCCTTCAAAATAGAGGAAATATCCTGGCCAAACTCTTTTTACTTGTCCATGATAGAAGGGAGGAGGATGCCACGTCCGGTGAATGTATCCCTCCTCAAACTTTATTACCAAGGAGACACTTGACTTCTTTAGGGAACGGGCCCCAGGTAAGTATGTAGGTCATCTTTCTTTCCTTGCATTTGCATATTTATTTCTCATGATAGTTTATATTCATTTCATATTTCATTTTTCTCTACTTGCATATTGATTTCATGTTTAGTTTAGAAATAAAAAAAAAACGCTAAAATTTTCTTTTCTAGATTAGTTTCATTTTTTGTTTTGATATATATGGACGAAGGGTGATAGAACCACCCTAGATTTTACAGTGTTTTGTTTCAATGTAGCCACGGGTCCACCATGAGATGTTGGGGTTCCCATGCACTCTACAGAGAGAACATGTCCCCAAGTAGGAGCCAGATGTTATCCCCAACTCCTAGGGATAACTAAGGAGATGATGTCTCGAGGCCCTCAAGTTATAGACATAGAGTACCGAGAGATAACTTGACCAACAATGTCCACTTGCACAGATAGAGATCCACCTCACCACCACAACTCCAGGTTCATCATGATGGTATCCACCACATCAGTTGCCCTCCGAAAGACATTGGGTATTTCTCCATGAGGTACACGTCAGGTATTACGGTGAGTTTCATTTCAATATTTGAGGCATTTGAGTTTGTTGCATCTATTACTACTTTTTATTATGTGATGTTTTCTTGGACATTATTCTCTTTTCCATGTTTCACTTTAGTGGTTGACATTGTGCCCTCGTAAGTGGGTCACCCTTAGGGATAGGGTTGTTATTGGGAGTTCCTATTGACAATTCATTATAATATTCCTGACCATACTTGTCACTTTCCACAATTCATCCCCTCATCTTCTTATCTTTTTCTATTTTCAGGTGTACTAAACCAAGAAGGGATTGTCCCTCAATTCATGGAAAGAAGGGGTTGAAGGCCCAAAGGATTATAGCTAGAAAAAGATAAAATCCAAACCATTAACTTTCTATATTCTCTCCTAGGGATCCCAAGGATGATGAGATGTCTCTCATAAAAAATATGATGGGACTCGTGAAGGAATAACTAATAACAAATGCCAACCAGGGAGGGGCGTGTGTGGGCATTGTTTTTATTGCTTAAGTAGAATCCCCACACATGTTTCCAAATTGGAAAAGAATGATATGACCATGGTAGAGTCAAGGTGGGAATGATTTTTCATGCTTATGTAGAAGCCCCACCTTGTCTTCAACCTGGAAACATCCTAAAATAATTAAAGGAAATAAATCAACTTGGAAAAAGGTTGCATTGAAAACGAAGGTGCAACACACCCTCTACAAAGGAACCCACAAATGAGACAATGTGGTCTCTTGTATGTCATGACCCTCATGCCCAAAAGTATTCACCTCATGCACATGACTTATAAGGAATCCCCCTCGAGAAACACCCCTAAACTTGAGGTACGATTCACCCAATAGGTCATTTTGTCAACCCTCCCATACCTAAACTTGGAAAATTGCATAGGGTATTTAAGCATTGGGTTATTTTGACGAGGTAGTTTGTATGTACATGCTTGTATGGATATTTATTTTATTTTATTTACTCATCATGATGCTTTGACTTGAGATCGTTGGAGGGCATATCTATTTGTTTTTGCAGGACCTAGCTGGTGGACAGTTTTGGAAGAACAATTCTATCTTGGGCTTCCATGGGGCTTGAAGCCCACAAGTTGGATGTCAAGGGCCCACATATTGGATGATAAATATATTCCCTTGGAGGACTAGAATAAATCATGGAGGACCTAACCTAGTGGCTACCAACCAAAAAAATTTCCCAAGAAAGAAAAAACATCACCCTCAAGGGTTTGACGTCATAGTAGGGCTAGGGTTTGGTGGTTGTTAAGGACACTTGGTACGTTTTGACAGAAGGAAGACATGGATTTTGGAGAAGAGGCTTGGATCAAAGACACGTGGCCTTTGGAGGCCTAGATCACCCATATCATACTCCAATGACTTGCAAAAGTGCCAAAACGTCACCCTAGAATGGTGACGCCTTACTTAGGGTTTTACTCATGTGCAAATTATGAATTAAAAAAGTATTATTTTATGTAAAGGGGAAAGATTAGGGTTGTTGACCTATTTTATTTTGTTTTACCCTAACTTTGTGGACAAACTATGTCTGGAACATTTTGTATAAATAAAGGTCACCTCTATTTCATTTTTATCATAACTCTCCCTCTTGTGAGAAGTATCCTATTTGAAATTTGTTCCCTATTTGAGAAATCTCTCTCTCTCTCTCTCTCTCTCTCTCTCTCTCTCTCTCTCTCTCTCTCTCTTGTGATTTTGTTATGTTTTCCTTATTCTATTGATGGAAGAAGTATTACACTACCTCTATTGGATATTTTCTCTATCATTTATGGTGGATTATCTTGGTAAATGAAGGTTTATCTTGTTGTTGCTTGGACTAGGTAAGGAATCTACCTCATTGTTGTTTCATTGCTTAGTTATAAGTGTAGTTTGCTAGACTTTTTTGGGGAGTATATGGGTTTAAAATCCAACCATATCCATCATTTATGTCTTGAATTAGTTTGTTTCTTAAGGTTTTACTACGAGAATTAAAAGGGTTTACACCCTCCTAGTACTTCCTAGTTAACCTTGCTTGCCTTGGGGAGTAAAAGGGTTTAAACCCCCAAGGAGATAACATTGTTAGATCTCTATTTGTTTGAACCCATAGACAAATAGATAAAGGCACTAAATCTAATTGCACTGGAGAAATAAAATCTTGCATTGGTTAATGTGAAAACTCAGAATTTTCAGATTGTCTAATTTGGAATCAATTATATGCTCTATATGCTTGGTTGAGCCACTAGGGAATCTAAGTTTACTAAGTAATCCTGTTTCTGTTACAAAATTTCATCTATAGACATTAGGGCTGCAGAAAACCTAATCTTAATATCTTAATAACTCACAAACCAACCGTCAAAAGTTGCTAAAATTTCCCCCCTATCCTCTACTTATCTCAGTGCAATTTTTGGGTGGATTGTTGGCAAGTTTTGGTGGTTGATCTCTTTGTTGTTAAATTTTTTTTTCTACATCCATAAGGCTCCAATTAAATATCTACAATACTAATTTATTACAGCCTTGTTTCATGCTAAAGTCTTGCTTTTTCATACTTGAGTTAAACTAGTCATTTCTAACTTGTCTCTTGCAATACTAACTAGACTTTTAGTAGCTTTATCTGCAACTCTTATTATCATTTTGTTGCTGATATATATTACTGTTTATTTTTGCAATTAGGGACAACAAGATTAACTTTCTTGTCTAACGTATTATTGGGCTTGTATTTTTGTTTTTCTTCTGTCTCGGGTAGGTACCATCACTCCTTGAAAAGTTTTCTATAGAGTAGCACATCTTCTACTATCTACGAGACTCTTTTCAAGCCCTTATTGCCTTCCATCATTGACCTATAGGAGGAATATTCATCATCTCTTAATTTTCCATTGCATTCCCCCCAAGTTCATTGGGATTCCCCCCTTGAGGTGATCACTTCATCTCTAAAATGATGAGAATACCTATCTAAGGTGACAATGGGTAGGTGTTCTCTTAGTTGTCACCATTTTGTGGTTTGTGTCGATATTTTCCCAACCTACAACTTGTGCGATAACAAGAATCATGGAGGGATAGATTAGGGAGATAGTGCATCAAAGAATGCCTAAATTATCCTAAGAGAGCATGCACTAGCTTAGAAGGGCGATGCACCCTATTTAATATGCATTAATTGTGCATTAATGAGGAAAATAAATTTTTGATGAACTTTTAATGCACGAAAAGTGGTATTTGTGGTAGATGAAGGGAATTTAGTGATTTAAGCCTTAATGTGCTTAATAATTTCTATGAGACTTTCCACCTCATACACACACCTTCCTTTTATTAATTAATCATAGATGATTTTAGGGGCGAAATTTCTCTCATGGGCGAAATTTAGGGGCTTCCAATTTTTTATTGGGAGAATTTTTTGTATTAAAGTGATTTTTTAAAACTTATATCATTAGCCCATAATTTATTTTAGGGGAAAAATCATGTACAGGGTTAGCCCTTGTTTTTAAGAGAGATAGAGGGAAAAAAATTATATGTTGCCCCTGAAATTTGGAGGGACAAGCTTCCATTAGCCAAATTTCTAGAAGTATGGGAATTTCGGATAGCTTCTTCGCCCTTCCATTTGGTAAAATTGGGGTTTATGGTTTTATTCACCCAGATTTTGTGGTATGGGCACTGGGTAGCTACATTTTGGCTCTCCCACCTGGTATAAATTGTATGGCATCTGCCCAGTGCCCAGGGTTAAAATCATAGCTTTGTTGCTTGTCTGGTTCGTTCGTGAGAACTACAAAGTCTACTATCTAGTGACCATCCAAAAAATATCTAAATCGCCAAGGCCCGGTTT
>SNQJ01S0018042.1:423198-436451 GCA_010110895.2 Picea sitchensis | reverse complement strand
TGTCTAGATCAGTATAGACCACCACTATGGCACATTGATTCACCTCAAGTCAAACTCATTGAGATATACATAGTATATCATGTGTAAATTATTCATTATTCACTACGGTTAATGAGAATTCTTCCATTCTTTCTCTCCGTCTTCTTCCTTCTCCAATTCTTCTGCAAATGTGTGCATTATTGTTTATCTAGATCTATTATGTGTAGGTTCAACACATTTACAAGAATTACTGCAGAGGAGTCTCTAGGTGAAAAATACACAGTCGCATGTAAATGTTCAAATTATTTTCCACCATCAAGATTTAGATATGATCTTTGTCATTCTCCCAGGGAAAATATCTCCATTCCTTCATCCTTGACAATGATGCCAAAATATGTTAGTCCCTAAAGTTTCACTTGACTGTAAGAGGGAAATCTAGGGCATCATCAAGTTATTGCAATGATATTTTTATAAAGGTTTTTTGAATAGGATTTAGAAAATGGTTGAAAGTTGGCTCAAGGATACAATAAAGATATATGACTCAATGTAAAAGGAAAATAAACATCTCACTAGCTTAGTAAATGACAGACACTTTGATAAATTAGATGGTAAAAGTAAATAAATAAAGAAATATATATGATTATTCAATTTGTCCACTCACAAATGGATTTCTCATTCCCAAATATCATTAAGAAATAAGAACATAGTATTTGAAAGCAATCTTAATTATGAACAAAAACAAAAAAAAATTCACTGTGTTACTCACAACCAAGAGATCATATGCTTTGCAACAGATAAAATGCATTCAAGTAAGAAAAAGAAGCAGATAATAACATGAAAGAATTTCTGACCATCAAAATGCCTTTTCCATTTAGTGCCAATATGAAAATATTTTCTTTGCTTCACAGAGGATTCTTTACAAAAAGTAGCTCTTGATTCCCCAACTGATCGACCCTAATACAATCTTTTCAATGTCTTTTTAAAGAAAAAAATATTCTTGGAGATCCTATTTTTTAGATTACAGCTTAAGATAGAATAATATTGACTGACTATTTCCTAGGAGAGAAATGCTCAAACAAACACTTCCAATGTCTATAATGTAGTCTTATTAACAACTAATCTAAAAATAGACTTGGTAATAGTTTAATGAGGCTTTACAAATCCCACAAAAAGAGGAATGCTAGGTTGTTGATCTGGTTCATCTGAGATAAAAAAAAAGTTATATTTGAACGAAACACTAATAACCAAAATGCTCAGCTTCACTATCTTAGTAATAGCCTCGAGCAATAAAAAATTGTGGCAGTCTTTCCTTGGGATTTCATTGTATGATAATTGATGAAGCTTTGGTGTCCCTTTGTTTTTGCTTAGTTGTCAACACCACATTATGCCAATACAGTGTTATATTTTATTATCTTACCTCCTTTAGTAGGGCCTTTTTCTCTTTCCTCTTCCTTTTGAATTATTTTATCTTTTCATGTTGTTTTGCATTCCATTTCTCTACAAAGGACTTTTCTTTCCTCGGCTTTCTTATAATACCATGCATATCTCTTATCCTATCTTTCTCTTTTCTAGCTTCTACCCTGAACTTGGGATGTTCTTCTACTGGAGAAGGTAGGTTCAAATCTATGGAGGCTTGGGGTTTCCTTAATTTAATTTCATATTTTGAGGATTGTTGGCACAGAGGGCAGGCCCAGGGCTCAACGCTTCAACAACGCACCAACAAAACCCTAACTACTGGCCCTTTCGGCAACACCTGTGAGGCAGATGAAGTCTCACTCGAGGTAGAGGTAGGGGGGGTTGTAGGACTCGAGTTTCTACAACCAATCTGGAACACAGATATGTGATTACAATAATTAACAAAGCACTTAGCAAACAATATACATTAGGTTATGATTATCATGTAGATCAAAGATTAACCCTTATTATAGAGAAACATAGTAATAATCAAGATCTAACACTTCCAATCAATTAGCACACAACATTAGCTCAGATCTAGCATTCATTCACATCATTAAGCACTAATCTACAACATCAGATGCATTCATTATATATAAAATCAACAACACTTAAGCAAAAAACCACATAAACAACATCGCACAAAGCACATCAGTACACATGATATACGTGGTTCACCCCAGTGTGGGGCTACGTCCACCAACTTCTTCTTCTTCTTTATTAGTCTTCGATCTCCTTACATTCATATTCTCTTGTGCACAAAGCCATAGGGCCCAACTCTACAGTGGATAGGTGATCTACACACCATGCACTAGATCCACCTTCCTCAAAATCAGGTCAAGGAACAAATCCAACTCCTTAATAGCACAAAGCACCTACATACAAAGTTTATGCACAAAGAAACTTACAAAATACTTGCACTTTGCTCTGCAAGCCTTAACACATTCTTGCATAAATCCAACCAGATCTCTTCCACTAATCCTTACATACTGAGCACATAGATAACACTACTAACACTACTTACATTGCTTAGATACTTCTTATTTATACAATTACATCAAGGCCTGATCATGGGTAACCCCATGGGTCAAAATCCCTTAATCCATTACATAAACCATAAAAACCCTTTGTTGGGTCCACAAGCCGACAAAAAAAGTGAGATCCCACGATCTTCACTCCACCTGGGTGCTCCAGCTTCAACCAGCCTGTCGAAGTCCCAAAATTGGTCAAACATGACCAATGTTTCCAAAAAAACTTGGTCAAGGGCCAAAAGGCCCCCAACACTCACCTGTGACTCGTCTCGAGTCACTCAGATTTGGGAAACATTGTTTTGAAGACCTCAAGATTATCTCGAGTTGCCTCAACTTATTGCTTCACCAGAGCCTCCTGCTCAACGAACTCCTAAATTACTTGTTCTGTAACAGGCCCTTCCAAGCATTATTCCACTTTCATAACCACTTGTTCCAGCTGTGAGCCTTGTCCTTTGATCTCTTCAAAAAGTGTGCAGGATTCGTCCTGCACTGGCTAGCGTCTCTGTGTCACCTCCAATACTTTTCTCTGGATGGTAGTAACCTGCTACTAGAATGTGCAGTGTTCTTGTGATATTTTCATCCTCTCGAGTGCAGTGAGCAGCTTCATCTCTTCTTGGACAATGGATGCCTATCATTGTACCTCCTAGAGTTGTGCTTCTAGTTTCCTAAGCCTTGGATCTTCTACAAGGTGCTCATAGGTCTCTGCACTACGATTACTTAATAGCTTACTTTCTAAGGTCAATGCCCTAATTCTTTCTATTGCGTTCTTGGCAGCTTCTTCCCTCTAATTGCGCACTTCTTGCGGAGTGCTAGGTACTGCCTTGAGATCTAATTCCATTATCTGTTCTTGAAGCTGTTGAATGGCTTTAGTGAGATTCCCCACTTGCATCTCAGTTGACTTTGGTTCCTCCTATGCCAAGCCCGACACAAATCGAAGTGCTTTAGTCACTGCCTCTTTGACCATAGTCTTCACTGCGAGAAGTTGGTCTTTTTCTTTCTACATCTTTTTTTCCTCCTCGAACATAGCCCTAATTTCATCTTTCTCCTGCTGCACAACTCAAAGTTTCTATAAGATCTCCTACTTTTATTGCTTCATGACTTATGTAGCCTGCTCCTTTTCTTCTTGGACTTGACAAAGTCATGCCTTTGTTGCATCTGCTAGTCTTCGTAATTAGGTGGGATCATCCCCCAATTATGCAATTTCTGCTGAAGAAGGCATAATATGTACTACGCAACTCAAATGGATATCTTGTTGTATGTCCTTGAGCTCCTTCTCTATTCTATCATACAATTTTTATTTCTTTGCTTCATGTCTCTGCAAGATATCCTCTGAGGCATCCTCCATGGCTATGATGATGAGATCGACATCATCCACTGTGAGCACATTCTTTGACTGAGGCTTATTAGCTCGGGTATTATTTCTTGTTGAGGGTTTCTGCAGAGAAACCTTCCTTTTCTTTGATGTTTCGGCCTTTGTAAGGGCATCCTTCGACGGGGTAACTTTGCCTATTTCTTTCTTTTATACTTATTCCCCTCCTTCTTCTTGGTTCACTTCATCTCCTCCTCCTCCTGCAGGTGAGTGAGGCCTACTTTCCTCTGAGGGGTTTTCCTCCTCATCGGTTTCTATGTTATGCACTTCCTCCTTTTTCTTTTTTTTCTTCGCACTAGTCTATCCACCATGCTCAACCCGAGTGACCAATGGAATGTGTATGATGTCAGGGTCAGAGAGTTCTACATATTCCACTGGTACAAGGAACTTTGTTGGCCATTCTTTAGTGATCTCCTTCGTGTCTTCATCGATTAGATTGTAATAGGACTGCAACTCCTCCTTACTTTCATCCCTGCACGCAGTGATGTAGATAAAGTGTCAATCTGCATGAAAATTCGCTAGCATCTTGCAATGATGAAAAGTGTTGGGTGTCATTCATGGGAATGATTCAATAGCATGCTTCAGTTCTAGGTAGTAAGCATGGAACACCGCGTTCAATTACCACTACTTTTCTAGATCATTTGTATACCACAAGGTGGAGAACCTTGTGGCCAACGACTCCGATGGATCAATTTCAGGGAAGGCTTCTCCTTCCAGCATTTTCCAAGCAACAAATGCGATCAATACCAATAGCCAACTAAAATGGAACTCATATCCCTGATATTATGGTTCGCAACAGTCCTTCTCCAACTCATTGACGAGGTAACTCGCCTAGTTCATTTGCATTCCTTCTACGCACTTCCCTGTGAGGTCTACTACAAATCTAGTGACTTGTGTTAAACGATTCTTTTTGACGAGCTTACCAGCTATAAGCTGACAAGCTAGGCACACTTCGTCATCCTGGATCTGCTTCGTGTTAGCCAAATTGTTACTTATCTGTCATGGTTTGCTTATAATGACATGCAGTCGAAGGGGATGCTTGCAATCCCCTAGTCGACGATGCCTGTAATCCTACAGACATGACTCTCTCAGCCATGAGATCTACAAGAATATCCTCCACTAAGTTTTCTAACACGCTATGTTCACCCAAAATTAACACTCGTAATCAAATAAATCGGGTAGGTGAGTAGAAAATCAAGGTAATCACACAGATGGCGAGGTCTAGAAAGAACAATGTGGTATAAAATCGATGCTCTACTAGCTCACATATCACGGTTTTCAAAAAGTAGTCCCGTTGCAGCGTCCAGCGGGTTAAATAAGAAAAGTCGTGACAGATTCCTCCAACGGGCAGGAATGCCTCAATCAATATGAATCCATCCATTATGGAGCAGTCTCAACGTTCCAACGATGATATTTCTGAAAATAACTATGTTTGTAGCCATTCTAGAGCATCCTTCTAACGGTTGGGGTGCCTCCAACGATCATATAGATTTTCCATGGTGAAGTCCCATTCTGTATTGTTTTGTTATTCCAGCGTGGTTAAAGTTCTGCAGATCTGTCTCTTGTGAATTATCTTCTGGAACTTGCTGTAGTTTTTCTAACTTAGATTTCTTCTTACTGAGCTTCCTTTCCTTTTTCCTATGATCTAAGTCTTTGTATTCCTCTTTCCATTCTTACTCTTGTATGCTCTTAGTGTAGTGACTCCGCATTGTTGATGTTCTTTCCAAGGGTTCATATATGATACCTCTTTTCTTACTAGGTCATGGGTGGACATACTTTCATCTTGCAGGGATAGATCCTTCAACCCTTCTTGCGGTCTTTCAAAGTTGATAGCTACTTCTCTTTCATTTTTCTACTTCGACTCAACTTCTCATTCTTCTATCAGTCAATCTATTCTTCAAGCTATGAAATCCCTTAGTTCTTGCTTTTTCTTTTCTGTGGCTTCCTCATCTACTTTCCTTCTGATCTGATCCTTCTCAATCCAAGTCTTTCCTAATAAAAGTGGGAAAGGAGCATTGTTCTCAACAAACCTAATAACTTCAAAGTCCTCTTCTGTTGACGTTTCATGAGAAATCATAGGTATACTAGTAAATCTTCCACATAGGGTTATCATCTTTCCTTTAAACAAGCCTATGCTTCCTAATGAAGGTATCATAGTAGGATTTCCTAAAATTTCCCAAGTGCTTTCTGGCATAATATTCACATGTGTTTCTTCATCTAATAAACAGTCTATGTTGAACTCTTCTATTCTTGTAACTATGGATTGTTTTTCTTTCAGGATCTCTGGTAAACTGATGTCTTTGTGATCATCCATTTCTTCTTTTAATTGTATTAACATAGTCTGATCTTTATTTGTATGAATCTTTAACGTATCCTTAGTCTCTTGACCTTCTTTATAGTTTTCTTGTCTTTCGTTCATCTTTTCAACTTTAGCAATCATTCTTGGGAAATCCTCAGCCTCATGACCAATAGATTTACAACAAAGAAAAATAGGACCTATACCAGGGCATTCCTTAGCAAGATGTCCCGATCTTCTGCAATTATAACATAATGTCAATCCTCTCTTTCTTTTAAACAATCCCCAGTCTTTCCTGTACTACGCACTGGGATCACATTGTTGTACCTGCAATCTACAAAACTTCTTTCTAGGTTCCTGCATCCATTTATTAGTCCAGAAATTCTTTCTATGCATAGGAATAACATATTTTTCTCCATTTCTATCATTTTTATTCAGATCAACTCTTTCTTCTAACTGTGACCTAGTTTTCAGACTAGGACAAAATCTATCAAACAAACCTAGATTCATACTTTCGAAGAAAAAATTCCAACTTATCTTACCTTTACCACAACACAAAGATTTAAGAGCTTACCTCCTTTCAGATCCGGTTTCTTTATGAGAACAAAGCTTCACAAGTCAAGTAGAATACTGCACACTGTAGTAATAGATCTACGCACATAGCTTTATCTTTTCTTCAGTTCCCAACAATCACAGTTTCAGGTCCCAACAACAGAACCATTTGTTGGCATAGAGGGAAAACCCAGGATTCAACACTTTAACATCACATCAACAAAAAACCTAACTACCGACCCTTTTGGCAACACCTATGAAGAAGATGAAGTCTCACTCGAGGTAGAGGCAGGGGGGGTTTTAGGAATCAGGTGTCTACAACCAAGTTGGGACACAGATCTATGATTACAATACTTAACAAAGCACTTAGCCAACAATATGCATTAGGTTATGATTCTCATGTACATCACATATTAACCCTTATTACAGAGTAGCGCATAAATAATCAAGATCTAACACTTCAATCACTTAGAACACAACATTAGCTCATATCTATCATTCATTCACATCATTAAGCACTAAGATACAACATCAGATGCATTCATTATACATAACAACAACAACACATAAGCAAATAAACACACAAACAACATCACACAAAGCAGATCAGTACACAAGATGTACATGGCTCACCCCAGTGTGGGGCTATGTCCACCAAATTCTTCTTCTTATTTATTAGTCTTTGATCTCCTTACATTCATCTACTCCTATGCACAAATCCATAGAGCCCAACTCCGTAGTGGACAGGTGATCTGCACACCACACACTAGATCCACCTTCCTCAAAATTAGGTCAAGGCACAGAGCCAACTCCTTAATAGAATAAAGTACCTACATACAACATTTGTGCACAAAGAAACTTACAAAATACTTTCACTTAGATCTGCAAGCCTTAACACATTATTGCACAAAGCCAACCAGATCTCTTGCACTAAGCCAAATAGACTAAGCACATAGCTAACACTACTTACATTGCTTAGAAAATTCTTATTTATAAAATTACAACAAGGCCTGATCATGGGTAACCCCATGGGACGAAATCTCTTAATCCATTACATAAAACCTAAAAACCCTTTGTTGGGTCCATAAGCCTACAAAACAAGTGAGATCATGCGGTCTCTGCTTCGCCTGGGTGCTTCAAGTTCGACCAGCCTGTCGAAGTCCCAAAATTGGTCAAACACGACCAATGTTTCCTAAAAAAATTAGTCAAGGGCCAACAAGGACAACCTAGTGCTAATATCATTTTCTTCAGTGCTCTTTGATTCTATGGTTTCTGGAACATCTTGTAACTAGTTTATTTCTGGAAAGGAATCATTTTTCTCATCATCATATGTGCCTTTGAGTGTAGATTCAGTGACTGAAATTGATCTTGCGGTTTCCCTAGTTACAGGTCCCCTTGAACACTGTGCAATCTATTTTCCTTTCTCATGTATTTTACTTTGTTCTTTATATTCCTCCTCTAACATGTCTGAAGAATATGCCAGTGTCTGTTTTTTAACCTATTTCTTAGTATCTTCTAAATTGTCTTCGATGATAATAAGGTTTTCCTTCTTGATAGAAGGATCAAACATAACCTTTGAATTCAACGTGAATTTGTTTTCATCTATTCTGGATTTTATGAGCAGAATGTAATGAATACATATTATTAAAATATTCTTAACACAAAATAACAAAGATACAGTAAAACTAGTTTTCTATTCAATAAGGAAATAAGCTAAAACTGTAAAATGCAGTGGAAAACAAGCCTTCTAGAATGGTGGTGGCTTATCTCTGAGAAGAGTTGTGATGGCTTCACTCATTCGCAAGAATATGGTTACAATGATGCTTTGAAGGCATTTTACAATAAATAGGAATGTCAAAAACCCTAGACATCCAAAAACCTAACCCTAGGAGATGAAGCACCAAAAGTCATGTGGGCCCCGTTTAGGTAAGTTATTACATCAACTTCCTGGGGTCATAAATTTTGCATGTGATCTCCATTTTAGGCACATGATAGCCCATTGGAAAGGCCTCACTGAGACGCAAAATTTTCGACTGGCCCATATCAGAGTTGCCGAAAGTCACCTGGGCCCCAAATCCCCAAAAAACATTGTTTAGGGCTTCAAAATGGCCTCAAAATGTTGAGCTCAAAAGCATTGTCACCCACAGCCTTGGGGATTGTGTATGGCCCTGTTGGCAGCCAATTCACATTTTTTCATTGTCTTATAAGCTGCCTACACCAATGTTTTGCAAACATCAATTTTTTTGTCGCAATTTTCAAATAAACAACATTTTTATTTTTTGCGACATTTGCACATTTACCTTCGTTTTGTTTTCACGAATGTAAGCGTGAAAAATTGGTCTTTTGAAGTCACATTTAAATCACTATTTGAACTTTCGTTATCCTTCTTGTCGATATGCCTACTGAGCTTATATTTTACTTATCATTTTGGCTAGACCTTTTGATCTGCACTCATTGGGCATTCTTTGATTGATCATGTGGTTTCGTTTCATGGGTAATTAATTTTGTGATTCATTGGCGATTGGATTCATTTGTTCTTTAATTTGATTGACCATTGGTTTTATGAAAATATATAGGTGTTATGGTTAAACCCTTGATATATTTCATTTGATATAACACCTAGTTTCAAAACTCATTGGTACCTTGCTTAAACTCTTGATATGAATTGATACTTTGCATGTCACATAGTCATAACATTGGTATTGATTTCGATTTGTATGTTGGGTGTTTAAAACTATGGCATAATGTTTCATTGCGCACGTTGGTTTATACACTTACCATTGATTTCATTGGTTGGGCAAATGACATGATTGTTGAACTATACTATAGTGGGTTGAACAACTATGAGCGTCGGCGGTGGTACCATTGGCAATAACTATTATGCATGGCAGAAATAAGCTCCACCACCTTCACACGATGACATTAATGCTTATCCCTTATCCCCGTTCCCCTCTGTTAGCTCGGGTAACCCTTCGTGCACTCTGTTCCTATGTGTGCTATGATCCAAACCCTAGACTTACCGTGTGCTCGGCTCCATGGCACCAGTGGTGCGAATCGAGCCAAATGGTAGCCAAGCCTTGCTATTGTTCAACAATGCCCAGAAAGACTTGGAAGATAATGGTTGGCTCACCTTTGTGCAGAGGTTTGAGGGTATTAATCTAGTTGTGGCACAACAGTTCACCCTGACTTTTGATGGCTATAGAGCCAAGGTCGGTGACATTCAGTTGGAAATCAATGAGGAATTTATCAGTTCTGCTACAGGGTTACCTGCCACGGGCCAACGTTGGTTCAAAAATTTGAAAGTGGAAGAGGTTCCATGGCCACTTCTGTTCATCTCGCGAAAGGTCACATCTTGTGACAGAGGTATGCCCATATCCATGCTTAAACCATGATGGCATGACCTTTTCATAATAGTTAAACAATTCGTGACCTGTGAGGGTCGATATGGACTCATTTTTCTCTACCACTTGCGTTTGTTAATGAATTTTATGGGATACCCGTTGAATATACCTTTCTACTTCCAGCGTAGCCTGTATAAAATGTCGAAAAGGTTTAAAAGGGAGAAGGCTGACAGTAGCCTGTTCCACCATGGACTAATTAAACTTATCATCGTTCATTACTTAAGTCTCCATGGTGATAGTTGGCGAGCTTTTATCACTCGAAATGGTTTTGATGATACAGACCCAATCCAGATTGAGAAGCCTATGGTTAATGAAGTAAAGGTCAAGCCACCCGTGCCCTTCCATGTCCTACTACCTCCTCCTAAACCCTTGGTCGACCCTGATGTTGACTTACCCGACGCTATAACTGAGAAGGTTGAGGCTGTTAGAAAGCTTGTAAGAAAAAAAGCCAAGGCAAACCCCACTGTTGATGCCAAGGGTAAGAAGAACACTCGGCTTATTTCGAGACTAGCTAGCAATAAACCTAAACCCACTGCTGAGAAGAAGCCCATAGTCCTTAGTGAGGATTTGGACTCTGACATAGAACGTTTCCTAGCCAGTGAGTACCCTTACTCACAGGGTCTGTGCTCCGAGACACTTTATGATTTCGTGTCGAATCTTTCCCCTTGCCTAAAGAATAATCCTAGCTACCCTGGGATCAAACTGCCTAACGAAACACTCGTCAATTTAACCAAACCCTCACCTGCACTTTCGAAGCCAACACAGTCATCCTGTGACCAATGTGATTTATGGTTGGAATGATATTACATAGATGTTCCCCTACTTCAATCGAAAATCCAGTCGCTGGAAAGTCAAGTCACAGTGTTGACCAACCAAAGGGACAAGCTTCAAGCAACTGATAGGAAGTAGAAGACAACTAGATCCATCATTTTCAAGAATGTTGAATCGTCTACAACCGTTATCAACTCCAAATTGTCGTGATCAAGCCGTCTGCTCGTCATACAGGTATGAATCTTGATATCATTTTAGTTTTGTGATTTCCTCGGATTGATATAATGATTTGAATTTGGTCTTCGAATAGCTCTGTTTATATTTCGAAATGGCTCTATCATAATGTGTTCATCCTGTATATTTTTCTCTTTGCTAAAAATAAAAGAAATTTTGATTGGGATACATGATTTGATCATCCTTAGTTTAGCTACTGATAGATTTTTTTATTGGATTTGATTTGATCTTTGTCTGATTAAGTTAACGAAATTGATGGTTTTCTTTCGATTGGATTTATCTAATCTGAACAAGAAGTTTTCATGCTAGATTTAGACTACGATCATGTTTTGATTTGATTTCGTTATAGTTTGTATGCCGTGATTGCTGAACGATTTTGCGAGTTTGGTTGTTACGATTTTTTAATATGCTGTGTCATATAATTTTTCAAAGCTGGGATACAACTCTGATCGTTTCCAATTTGGAAATAACGACTCTATTTTTATGGAAACAATGATCTCATTTAAGCCAGTGCAAATAATATTCACGCCCGAATCATGGAATGATTTTGATTCGCAATGACTATGTTAAACCCCAGCTGTTTGATTCGCTTGATTGGATTGCTGTTAGTTCGGTTATTTTCATGAGTTGGATTCGTATCATAAATGCTGCTCTGTTTGATTTTAAATTTGCAAAACGAATTGGTCGACCTATGATTTCTCTATCAAATCTGGTTATAATTCATTTGAAAGGAACGATTTCGATCAAGGCCAATCGATCTTGTCTGCCCCAATTTGCAAAAACAAATGATCGGATAATTCTTACGAACTCTGTTACCAACTGATTGATCCTGTTATGATTTCATGTGTGGTAATTTACGCGCCTGTTTTGGTTTAATTCGCTCATGGCATGAATTGTTTGTTATGTCAATACAGTTATAATGATTTGAAAAGTGATCTTGTTTGGATTCGATCATGTCTCCTGTTTATGAGGCAGCATAACAATTGCTTGTGATTTGTTTTAATTATATTAATTTCAATTTGATATCAAACGATTTCATTGTTGTTCGATATGATTTTGTTCACCCGACTTTGTGGCAACAAATGAAACAGAGTACACCTATATCTGTAATCAGTTGATTGATCTTGGTCTTGTTTGATTTCAAAATGGTAAAACAATTTCAATTTGAATGATTCGTTTTCAAATAGCTATTGGATGTTAATTTAATTTAATTCTTTAAAAGATTTTAAATTGATTTTAATGTTGATTTTGTGTCTTATTTAGACCAGCTACAGAATCACAAGATTCTGTAGCTAGTCTATAGAATTAGATTTTTATCATTTTATTAATAAAATATCCTTCTAACTTGTCCATTTTTTACCTTTTTCAGGTAAATTCGAATTGCATGGGACATGATGGACAATTTAAAAGATATTTGTATGTTTTAGTTTTATGTTAGGTTCCTAGTTTAGTCAAACTTGGGATATCTTCCCAGATTTTCTGTAAACAGTTTGATAACTTCTACAGGGATGTTTTACCCTGTAGACGGTCTTTAAATACTTATTATTTTTGTAATAAGGATCATCCTCACTTGTGGGACAACCAGGCTATGGATTTCTAATACAAACTGAGATGAGAGTTGATGTTTTGCTACAACTTTCGCTTTCATAATATCAATCTTTTGTTTTAAGTTTATGCTTATCAATTTGCAGTTGATTATAGACTACTTTAGCTATCATAATCTATTGCAGAATGATATGATTTAATTAATGTGTTATCTATATCTGATTTCTTTCATTACTTAAAAAATACAACAATCATTTTGTTTTAGTTAATGAATGACATATTTCTCTTCTTCGTTAATTGAATCATTTCCTATAGATCTTGGCATACAGGTTTACCTAACTGTGAAGATTTATAAATCATAAGATTGTTGTAAGTTTTTATGTCTTGCTTGTCCTGTAATCATAATTGAAGAGCACTGCATCTATCGTTTACGAGAAGCTCCTAGATAATTCGGTGCGGGTTTCCTCCCTTCGATCAGCGAAGATAATCATTATACACAGGATGAATCTAGAACATTTCTCCAGGTCAGCTTGTGATTTATTTCGTTTATTTGTTAGTATAATATTAGTAGTTTAGTTAGATTTGTAGTTAGAATTAGTATATTAGTCATTTTGTTTAGT
>SNQJ01S0018042.1:401910-415876 GCA_010110895.2 Picea sitchensis | reverse complement strand
CTCTTCTTCTGATAGGAATTTTGAAGTAGGTGACCTCGTCCTAAAATGGGACAAACCGCATGAGGGAAAGGGAGAACACACGAAATTTCAAAACTTATGGCTTGGGCCATTTTTAATTACTGAAGAGTTGGGTCCCAGTTCTTTTCGATTGCAGAATCTTGAAGGGCAGCTTGACACCTATTCCGGTGAATGGCCAAGCCTTGAAAAGATACTTTGCTTGATAACAACCCTTGTATATTATGTACATTTTTTTTTTGCTTTTGTTTGCCTTTTTCGTTTGTTTTCTGTTTTTGATTTTTCTTTGAATTTATTAGCTTGTGTTTTTGGAAAATACACATACCTATACATTGAGCTCTTCAGACAAAGACGATAGAAAATTCCTTCACTGGAATAACTTCTGAGAAACTTGTACAAACATCAATAGTATATTGCTGAAGTTTATATCTGTGTTGGAAAAGTCTGTTGTTTGAAAGAAGTTGACTGATTTCGATCTCTGAGTAAAGCTTTTCATGATCATTTATTATCTTTTTACGCTGTCCCTATTCCTTAAGGGAATGACTCAGAAGATGTCTCCCTATCTTAGGAAGTTTTTTTTGTAAATAAAACATCTCTGGATCTAAATAAAGGACAGTTCTAAAAAATTCTGATGAGGTCTGAAAAAATATGTTAAAATATCATAATTTTCAGCGTCACCCCNCCGCTCAACTATATATCTATAAAAAAAAAAAAATTATTAAGAAGAGATGTGGGAAATGCTTGTAAACCCGCCAGGATACTGAACAGGTCTACTGGCAGCAGGTAAATGCATGCATGACGCCAAGGAAACTTTGTCAGGGTACTGAACAGGCCCGCTGGCAGTGAAGCAATGTCGGGTATATAAAAATTTGCAAATAAGAATCCTCTTTAATGTCCTTTATTCTGATCTAGAACTTCTTGGCAGGATACAGATATCAGAGTGGGTTAAATGGCAACCCTGTCGAGGCTATGGACATCTACTGGCAGCAGTGGCTATGCCAACAATATTGGAGATTTTATCTTTAATATCGTGGTTCGCTGGTCTTAAGACTGTTATCAGTTTTCATCTTTTAAAACATTGTTGGAATAATTAGTTAATGATGATGTTTATACGATTTTCTAGTTGTTATTTTTGAGTTGGAATTATCTTTGCTATCCTAATCTGAATTTGTTCCTTTTGGCAGAGATAACTGCTTCTACCAGTGTGTCTCCATTTTTGGCAGCCAATTCACATTTTTCCATTGTCTTATAAGCTGCCTACACCAATGTTTTGCAAACATCAAATTTTTCGTCGCAATTTTCAAATAAATGACATTTTTATTTTTTGCAACATTTGCACATTTACCTTCGTTTTGTTTTCACGACTGTAAGCGTGAAAAATTGGTCTTTCGAAGTCGCATTTAAATCACTATTTGAACTGTCGTTATCCTTCTTGTCGATATGCCTACTGAGCTTATATTTTACTTATCATTTTGGCTAGACCTTTTGATCTGCACTCGTTGGGCATTCTTTGATTGATCATGTGGTTTCGTTTCATGGGTAATTAAGTTTTTGATTCATTGGCGATTGGATTCATTTGTTCTTTAATTTGATTGACCATTGGTTTTATGAAAATATATAGGTGTTATGGTTAAATCCTTGATATATTTCATTTGATATAACACCTAGTTTCAAAATGCATTGGTACCTCTCTTAAACTCTTGATATGAATTGATACTTCACATGTCACATAGTCATAACATTGGTATTGATTTCGATTTGTATGTTGGGTGTTTAAAACTATGGCATAACGTTTCATTGCACGCGTTGGTTTATACACATACCATTGATTTCATTAGTTGGGCAAATGACATGATTGTTGAACTATACTATAGTGGGTTGAACAGCTATGAGCGTCGACGGTGGTACCATTGGCAATAACTATTATGCATGGAAGAAATAAGCTCCACCACCTTCGCACGCTGACATTAATGCTTATCCCTTATCCCCGTTCCCCTTTGTTAGCTCGGGTAACCCTTCGTGCACTCTGTTCTTGTGTGTGCTATGATCCAAACCCTGGAATTACCGTGTGCTTGGCTCCATGGCACTAGTGGTGCGAATCGAGCCAAACAGTGGCCAAGCCTTGCTACTGTTCGACAATGCCCGAAAAAACTTGGAAGATAATGGTTGGCTCGCCTTCGTGCAGAGGTTTGAGGGTTTTAATCTAGTTGTGGCACAATAGTTCGCCTTGACTTTCGATGGTTGTAGAGCCAAGGTGGGTGACATTCAGTTGGAAATCAATGAGGAATTTATCAGTTCTTCTACAGGGTTACCTATCACGGACCAGCGTTGGTTCAACAATTCGAAAGTGGAAGAGGTTCCATGGCCACTTCTGTTCGTCTCGCGAAAGGTCACATCTTGTGACAGAGATATGCCCATATACATGCTTAAACCACAATGGCATGACCTTTTCATAATAGTTAAACAATTTGTGACCTGTGAGGGTCGATATGGACTCATTTTTCTCTACCACTTGCGTTTGTTAATGAATTTTATGGGATACCCGTTGAATATTCCTTTCTACTTCCAACGTAGCCTGTATAAAATGTCGAAAAGGTTTAAAAGGGAGAAGGCTAACAGTAGCATGTTCCACCATGGACTAATTAAACTTATCATCGTTCATTACTTAAGTATCCACGGTGATAATTGGTGAGATTTTATCGCTCGAAATGGTTTTGATGATACAGACCCAATCCAGATTGAGAAGCCTATGGTTAATGAAGCAAAGGTCAAGCCACCTGTGCCCTTCCATGTCCTACTACCTCCTCCTAAACCCTCGGCTGACCCTGATGTTGACTTACCCGATGCTATAACTGAGAAGGTTGAGGCTGTTAGAAAGCCTGTAAGAAAAAAGGCCAAGGCAAACCCCACTGTTGATGCCAAGGGTAAAAAGAACGCTCGTCTTATTTCGAGACTGGCTAGGAATAAACCTAAACCCACTGTTGAGCAGAAGCCCATAGTCCTTAGTGAGGATTCAGACTCTGACATAGAACGTTTCCTAGCCAGTGAGTACCCTTACTCACAGGGTCTGTGCTCCGAGACACCTTATGATTTTGTGTCGAATCTTCCCCCTTGCCTAAAGAATAATCCTAGCTATCCTGGGATCAAACTGCCTAACGAAACCCTTGGTAATTTAACCAAACCCTCACCTGCACTTTCGAAGCCAACACAGTCGTCCTGTGACCAATGTGATTTATGGTTGGAACGATATTACATAGATGTTCCCCTACTTCAATCAAAAATCCAATCGCTGGAAAGTCAAGTCGCAGTGTTGACCAACCAAAGGGACAAGCTTCAAGCAACTGATAGGAAGCAGAATACAATTGGATCCATCATTTTCAAGAATCTTGAATCGGTTACAGCCGTTATCAACTCCAAATTGTCGTGATCAAGCCGTCTGCTCATCATACAGGTATGAATCTTGATATCGTTTTAGTTTTGTGATTTCCTCGAATTGATATAAGGATTTGAATTTGGTCTTCGAATAGATTTGTTTATATTTCAAAATGGCTCTGTCATAATGTGTTCATCCTGTATATTTTTCTCTTTGCTAAAAATAAAAGAAATTTTGATTTGGATACATGATTTGATCATCCCCAGTTTAGCCACTGATAGATTTTTTTATCGGATTTGATTAGTTTTGGATTGGATTTGATTTGATCTTTGTCTGATTGAGTTAACGAAATTGACGGTTTGCTTTCGATTGGATTTATCTAATCTGAACAAGAAGTTTTCATGCTAGATTTAGACTACGATCATGTTTTGATTTTATTTCGTTATAGTTTGTATGCCGTGATTGTCGAACGATTTTGCGAGTTTGGTTGTTACGATTTTTTAATATGTTGTGTCATATAATTTTTCAAAGCTGGGATACAACTCTGATTGTTTCCAATTTGGAAAGAACGACTCTGTTTTTATGGAAACAACGCTCTCATTTAAGCCTGTGCAAATAATATTCACACCCGAATCATGGAACGATTTTGATTTGCAATGACTATGTTAAACCCCAGCTGTTTGATTCGCTTGATTGGATTGTTGTTAGTACGATCATTTTCATGAGTTGGATTCATATCATAAATGCTGCTCTGTTTGATTTTAAATTTTCAAAACGAATTGGTCGACCTATGATTTCTCTATCAAATCTGGTTATAATTTGTTTGAAAGGAACGATTTCGATCAAGGCCAATCGATTTTGTTTGCCCCAATTTGCAAAAACAAATGATTGGATAATTCTTATGAACTTTGTTACCAACTGATTGATCCTGTTATGATTTCATTTATTGTAAGTTACGCACCTGTTTTGGTTTAATTCGCTCATGGCATGAATTGTTTGTTATGTCAATACAGTTATAACGATTTGAAAAGTGATCTTGTTTGGATTCGATCGTGTCTCTTGTTTATGAGGCAGCATAACAATTTCTTGTGATTTGTTTTAATTATATTAATTTCAAATTGATATCAAACGATTTCATTGCTGTTCGATATGATTTTCTTCACCCGACTTTGTGGCAACAAACGAAACAGAGCACACCTATCTCTATAATCAGTTGATTGATATTGGTCTTGTTTGATTTCAAAATGGTAAAACAATTTCAATTTGAATGATTCTTTTTCAAATAGCTATTAGATGTTAATTTAATTTAATTCTTTAAAAGATTTTAAATTGATTTTAATGCTGATTTTGTGTCTTATTTAGACCAGCTACAGAATCACAAGATTCTATAGCTAGTCTATAGAATTAGATTTTTATCATTTTATTAATAAAATATCCTTCTAACTTGTCCATTTTTGACCTTTTTCAGGTAAATTTGAATTGCATGGGACATGCTGGATAGTTTAAAAGATATTTGTATGTTTTAGTTTTATGTTAGGTTCCTAGTTTAGTCAGACTTGGGATATCTTCCCAGATTTTCTGTAAACAGTTTGATAACTTATACATGGAATTTTTACCCTGTAGAAGGTCTTTAAATACTTATTATTTTTTTAATAAGGATCATCCTCACTTGTGGGAGAACCAGGCTATGGATTTCTAATACAAACTGAGACGAGAGTTGATGTTTTGCTACAGCTTTCGCTTTCATAATATCAATCTTTTGTTTCAAGTTTATGCTTATCAATTTGCAGTTGATTATAGATTACTTTAGCTATCATAATCTATTGCAGAATGATATGATTTAATTAATGTGTTATCTATATCTGATTTCTTTCATTACTTAAAAAATACAACAATCATTTTTTTCCAGTTAATGAATGACAGATTTCTCTTCTTCGTTAATTGAATCATTTCATATAGATCTTGGCATACAGGTTTACCTAACTGTGAAGATTTATAAATCATAAGATTGTTGTAAGTTTTTATGTCTTGTTTGTCCTGTAATCATAATTGAAGAGCACTGCAACTATCATTTACGAGAAGCTCCTAGATAATTCAGTGCGAGTTTCCTCCCTTCGATCTGCGAAGATAATCATTATACACAGGATGAATCTAGAACATTTCTCCAGGTCAGCTTGTGATTTATTTCGTTTATTTGTTAGTATAATATTAGTAGTTTAGTTAGATTTGTAGTTAGAATTAGTATATTAGTCATTTTGTTTAGTTTAGTTTTTGTTTTATTTCTTGTTCATAAAATTATAAAATCAACAAAAAATATCTTTCTCTGCCTTAGGAAAGAATGCAAATGAGTTTTTCAGGTTTTATTCAAATCTGTAAATCGTAGATATTGTATATTTTGTGAATAAGTTATATTTCCGTTAGTAGTTAGATAGTTAATTAGTTAGAGTTAGTTAGTAGATTGTATATATAGAATAGTTAGATTAGTTTAGTTTGTTTAATAGTTAGTTTTAGTTAGATTAGTTTATTAGTTTGTTTTATCTCTTTTTAGTTAGATTAGTTTAGTTTGTTTTAATTGTTATTTTTAGTTAGATTAGTTAGTTTAGAGTAGTTTTTCTTTTTGTTTTCTTAGGACCTTAGATCGGCTAACGGAGCCGCTAAACCCGTCAGGGTGGTTCATCCCAAATGGCTTGAGTTATTAGACAACCCCGAACTGGTTCCACTCTCTCAGTTAACAGACGGTAGATTTCACCCGTCAACAGGCCCATAACGGAGTGGGAGAAGGTTACGATGGGGCTCTGTAAGGCGTTATTTATGCAAATGAAACCAAACTTATGTGGCACAGGATGTTAATCATGGCATTGTTTGTACTTGGCATTAGACTTATGTAGAATATTCTGAACCTATTGGTGGATGTGATGGATCTGCTCAATGAATCGAGTGGTTTTGTCAACTTCTGGTGGAGCAGGGGATGAGTCAGTTGAGGTGGTCTCCAATGGTAGTGTAACATCCATGGGGCCCAATGGTTGGAATCCCAACCCCACCAGAAAGGGGTTGTCTCCAGTTGATCTATGCAAGGCTCGGTTGTAGCTATGTTGGACATAGGAAAGACTCTCATCCCATGTGTGGGGGTGTTTTTAATTGTACATGCACAAGATATGTATGACCATCTGATTGATGAAATCAGTTTGTCCATCTTTTTGGGGGTGGAAGGTAGTGGATTTGGTGAGCTTGGTATCCAGCAGTGACCAGAGGCTCGACCAGAATGAGCTAAGGAACTGAATTTTACAGTCTGAGATAATGGTTTGTGGGATCCCAAAATGTACCCATACTCGTTCAAATAAGAGATTGGTAGTGGCTTCTATTGTGATGTTCTTCTTGTAGGTGGCTAGAATATCTATCTTGGAAAAGTGATCAACAACCACAAAAGAACAGTCATCTCCCCTCTTGGTGGATGGGAGGACCGACATGTAGTCCATTGAGATGGATTCCCATGACCTGTTAGGAGTAGGAAGAGGGGTGTATAGGCCATGTTTCTTAGTTTTCGGTTTGGCAATAGAATAGGTGATGCAGAACTTGATATAATTGCCCACATCTTGTCAAATTTTTGGCCAGTAGAAATGTTTCTGTAACACTTCCACTGTCTTTTCGATGCCAAAGTGTCTTGTCACCTTACTGTAGTGAGCTTCCCAAATCATCTTTGCGTGCTCGCTTGATGGAACACATAGATGGCCCAAACAAAACAAAAACCCATCCTGAAGATGGGAATTAGTGACCACTGATTTGGCACCCAAAATTTGGTAGGTAATGGAGAAGTCAGGATCTATCTCATAGAGGTGGTGCCATCCGGAGGTCTCGTGACCGCAAGAGTCTAGCACAGTGGTGAGTGTCACGATTGGAGGTCGGTTGAGGCATTCATCAACTTGGTTCGAACTTCCTATTTTATACTTGATGTTGAGGTGGAATTGTTGTAAGTATGTTGACCACTTCTGATGGCAGTCATTCTGCAATTTGCCTTGGGTCTGCATGAACTATAGTGGCTTTTGATCAGTGTGGATGACTATCTCCTTCCCAAGAATGTAATGTCTCCACTAGTGGTAAGCTTGCAAAATGGATTACATTTCTTTGTCGTAAGTAGGGTACTTACGGAAAACATATGATAGTGTCTCACTATGATATGCCATGGGGTGGCCATGTTGAGTGAGAACAATGCCCACAACATAGTATGAAGCATCTTTCTTGATCTCAAAGGGATGTTGTAGGTATGGTAATGAAAGTACCGGGGATGATCACAAATGCTTCTTCAATTCATTGAAGTCTTGTTGTTGGGACAGGCCCCACACGATTTTTTCCTTATCGCCACTCTTGGTTACTTGGATGAAGTCCCATGTGATATGAGAGAATCCCAGCATGAACCTATGATAGAAATTGGTGAGGCTCAAGAAGATCTGAAGTTTAGTGAGTGTGGTTGGGGCTGGCGAGTCACAAATGATTTGGATCTTGGCTGGATCCACATGCACACCATGTTGATTATTGAATTAGCCTAAGTAATGGACCATGCCCATGCCAAAGGAGCATTTTTCCAAGTTTTCATATAGTTTGTGTTGTTGCAGGGTGTGAAGAACCTACTGAATATACTGAAAGTGTTCCACCCAAGTATTGATGTAGATGAGGATGTCCTCCAGATACACCACTACAAAACTATTGGTGAAAGGTCATAGGATATCATCCATCATCCTCATAAAATTTGTTGGAGCATTTGTTAAACCAAAGGGCATGACCATCCATTCAAAAAGAACTTCTTTTGACATGAAGACAGTCTTCCATACATCTGTTTGTTCTATTGGGGCTTGGTGGTAGCTAGACTTCAAATCAATCTTACTAAAGTATTTTGCTTCCGTGAGATGATCAAGGAGGTTGTGAATTAGGGGAATCGGGTACTAGTTTCCGACTGTGATTTTATTCTTGGACCGGTAATCAATGCAAAATCTCCAGGTCCCGTCTTTCTTCTGTACCAACATGATTGGACTCCCACAAGGCAATGGGATGTGATGGATGTGCCCCTTATGAATAAGTTATTATATATTCCTCTTGATCTCCTCGTTTTCTAACAGAGAGGAGCGATAGACTGGCCCATTCAGAAGCGGTGTGCCTGGGGTCAGATCGATGGGATGCTTGACCTAGCAGTGCAGGGGTACCCCTGTAGGAGAGGAGAAGATATCTAAGTATTCTTCCACAACCTTATCCACTTTATTCTATTGTGTGGAGAGATTGGCTATGGAGACTCTAGATGTGGCTGCGATCTTTCACTCACTCTGAGAGAGAATCATGAAGAAGACAAATTTCTTGGTCTGAGAGATGACCTTCCTACATTTCTTAGCAGAGATCAAGTAAATATCACTAGGAGGGACTACCTCGGGTATCCTGTACAATTTCCTTTTCAAAGTAGAAATAACACTACGAGACCTAAACTCCTATACAACACGATGTTTCCATAGATAAGTTTGGCCTAGAAGAACATTATAAAATTTGAGAGGAGAAACATCACAGAATACCTCATCTTTGAAGGGATTGATTTTGTACGACAATCGACACTATTGGTTGACGTGGAGATCTCTTCCTTGGCGGAGCCATCCGATGGTGTAGGGTTGTGGGTGTGGCGTTGTCGGCAGGGCCAGTCTCTTCACGACCTCTAATGAGATGAGTTTCTTATGGCTACCGCTATCAATGATGAAGTGCATCGGTGTGCCATTTACCCACATCTATGAATTGAAGAGGTGCTCTTCTTCTTCTGACTCGTCTGGTTCACCGGGCTGGAGCTTGGTGGTAGAAATGGTGGCATTGGGTTCCATGTCAATGATCCATATTCCCCTTTCTGGTTCTAACTCAAATTTATAACCCGCATCTAATTGAGAGGCTTTCACTTCGGCCACCAGTGACTGCTTTGAGCGGCAGTCAGCAGTGTTATGCCAAGGGATCTTATGGAAGTCGCACCACTTCTCAGTATCTTTCTTTGTCTTTCTGGTGTCCTTATTTTCTTTTAGCTTGGATTGGTTGTTCTAATACTGTCCATATTTTCTCTTTCCTTTGTTCTATGGGTTGGGGTCGCCTTTTCCTGGCTTTCGCTGTGAGAGGTTCCCAGGCCCAAATTGTCGCATCTTTTGTTTGAGCTTCTGCTTGATTTTGGTGACATATTGGTAGGCTATGCCCGAGGAAGAGATGTCTAGAAATTTGATTTCAGTCCGGATGTATCTATGCAGAGCACCATGATACTTGAGCACTAGATGTTGCTCTGCATATTTGATACCCGTCTTGGTGTGCAAGGTATGGAATATATTTGTGAACTCTGGCACTACTTGGTCTCTTACTTGTCGTAGTGTGGTCCATTTGGTATACAAGTCATCATAACTTCCGACATGGTAGTATCATTCCTTAATAACATCCTTGAAGGATTCCAAGGTGTCCATGACTGTAAATAATGAGGGTTCCTATGTTTCCTTTTTCTCACAGAAATTTTCCCACCAATCTTTGACATGGGGAATGGCTTTGAGGAGTGCAAAAGTAATATTTTCTCTATTCAAAAAGTTATGGACATAAAAATACCATTCTAGTAGATTCAACCACTTTTCTACAACATCTACGTTTATCTGACCTTCAAATATAGGAATATCGAAGTTGATTTGTACCTTGAAGGGGGCATCACCTCCGCTCGAGGAAGATGTGTCGCCTGTTGGTATTCACCGAAGGATTTGCATGAAACTATCCATCATCTCGTTCCTCTGTTGCATGAGGGATTCCTTAAGAAACATTTTGAAAGGATATCCTATCCCATCATATCTCTTTTCTCCTTCCATGAAAGGTCGCTTGGGCATGCGACAACTTTTGTCCTCAAGAGAAACAAGCTCGAGACCCAATTCTTTGTACCCTAACCTTGTTGGGGACAAGTATTAAGACGATAAGGAGAATACCGCTCTAATACCAATGATATGGATTTTATGAGAAAAATGAAATGAATATAGATTATTAAAATATGCTTAACACAAAATAACAGAGATACAGTAAAACTGGTTTTCTATTCAATAAGGAAATAAAATGAAACTATAAAATGCAACAGAAAACAAGCTTGTTGGAATGGTGGAAACTTTTCTATGAGAAGAGATGTGATGGTTGGGCTCATTATGAAGAAGATGGTTACAATGAGGCTCTGAGGGACTTTTGCATTAAACAGGAATGTCAAAAACCATAGAAATCCAAAAACCTAACCCTAGGAGATGAAGCGACAAAAGTCACATGGGCCCCATTTAGGTAAGTTAGTACATCAACTTCCCGGGGTCGTATATTTTTGCATATGATCTCCATTTTAGGCACATGATAGCCCGTTGGAAAGGTCTAACCAATAAGACAAAGCTTCAACTAGTCTAGGCAGTGCCCTCAACAATCATCTGGGCCCCAAATCCCCAAAAAATGTTGTTTAGGGCCTCAAAACGACCCCAGAAGTTTGGAACCTGAAAAACTACCAAGGTGGAAAACTGTTTTTCGAGCCAGTGGAATAGGTGGGTGGCCATCAATATCCACCTAGATAAACAACCTTAGTAGAACTTATTTTATGGTATTTATATATAGGTTCCTTCTTCTTTCTATTTTTCTTACCCTTTGCAACCCTTTTCCCAGTAGACTATTTCTTGTAGTATAATATTCAGGTTCATCAAGTTCCTCTTTGATGTCTGGATCAATTTGGACATCAATCTCTTTATCAATTTTAACTTTTTTATCTCGACCTATAGTGATCTTCTCGTTTGGTTTACCTCTGGGCAAATATTCAATTGCTTGTTTTGTCTATAACTTCCTCTTACCAGCACGAGTTATCCTAGCTACAGGGGAGATTTCTTTCACCAAAACATCAGTGGCTTGAGAGGCTTTTTTACCTTTTCCAGGTTTCTTCTCCTAAGCAATTTTGGACTTAGGTTCCTATTGTTTAGGTTTTAGTGACTGAATTAACCAGTCCCAAGACCTCTAAACTTCACTTAAAGAAAATACTACCAAAGTTTTAATCAACCCTTGATGAAAAAGACTATTCTTTGTTGTTGGAGGATGTGTCCGAGTCCTCTTAGACATCTTAGATAGGATTTTCATTAAGAAATAAGGAATATTAAGAGGATAGTCACCATTCACATGGATTAATAGGATAAAAAAGGCCTTCACAGTTAATGTACATGTGAATGATCAACAAGGAAGAGTGCCATTTTTTTCTCACCCAACTGTGTGGCATGCCTTAGCTCCAATTGGGGTTTTTCTTTTCTAGAATTAAAAACTGATTAACTAACTCCATTACTACATTTTATTTCTTCCACCATCTTTCCTCATATACTGGTAACTTACATGATTTTTCTATGGAATGCTCTATCATGTGCATGAGGAGTTTACCCACCACAGTTTCAAAACCATCGAAATTATGTGCAAAGATCATGGAAATATGCTCATCGTGACCCTAAAATGTTGAGAAGAAGTCGAATGATCGTGCATCTTTAAACTTTTGTGCCATATGAGGAAAAACTTCAAGTAATTATGTCCCTTCGAGCTTCAACCTGGTTATCTACCTACTCTTTTTTGGTGCCATTACACTGATACAATTCTGTGGAAGATTTATGAAAATGTCTAGGGTTCGATCACCAACTTTCAAAGACTGTTGAAGTCTGATATTTATCCGTTCACCTGCAGAACATGCATGGAGTAATAGACATACTAAAAATAGGTGAATTATTTCTTCATACATAAGGGATAAAAATCGGGCATAGTGATTTGATATCAAGGTGGCGAGTACAACCCAATCCTTCGAGTTAGTTGTCATCATGATAATTACAACCTGATATAGATCATACATTGATATGTAGATCCTATAGAAATGATTTTGAGCGTTAAAACATGATCTCGGGAATGTGGCACATGCAAAACTATCATTACTCCTGGCGCTACAAGAATAGACTTATTCTTGTAGTGCCCTTTTCACTTTGGAAAATTTGAAAATCCAAACAAGGAAAAGGACAACTGATGTGATAGAAATCCTTTTATATCATATCCTAACTTTTAAATACTTAAAAACATTTAAAATGTGCATAAAATAATGAAAACAAGATTTCAAGCCAAGAAAGGGAAGAAACACAGTTTAACAAAAATCATGAAAAATGGGTAGACCAGGAATTAAGGGTATCTAACAGTTAAAAACAAGGTCAAGGACTAACAATAGGATCATTCTGGTTCCCCAACATCCTGTGATTTTTAAGAAGGGAATTTGGATTTATGTTTATGCGAATGCTAGTCCTCTTGGTGATCCCTTATTTTAGTTTCTCCTTCCATATTGTACCCTTTAGCTTAGCTGAAGTGGTTTTACTTTCTCGCTCTGGATGTTTTCTCATTCCGGGGGCGAGAAACATAGCCATATGAGTTTTTCCTTAAGCTCCTTCCTGGCTTCAACCATTGATTGGTAGATCCATTGCATGATACATCAGTCATCGTGATAAAGTGAGCATATGAATCACGCATGTAGTATGATTGTATCGATTGTGTTTCTTGGGTACCCGATGCCTCAGGTGTTGAGGTAAGGCTAGATCCACTGCCTGCAAGTATCCACTATCTCGTTTCCTTGTTTCCAGTCTCCCCTACTACATTGGACCACCCTTAACCCACTAAGTTGTGAACCTTCCTATGTACATGTGTTTAGGACTGTGTAACCTTTTGGCGCTGGGAAGAATGATTCCTCCCATTCTTGCGATGATTGAGTGTTACAGATTGAACCCTTCCTAAGCCTGTTACCATCCGGGATAGCTTTTTTTCCCTGAGAGTTTCCTTGGGAAAAACTCGAAGAACACAGAGGGGTTGGTAAATGAGAACGCTCCTTGTTTTTTTAAATTCAGATCACTCCCTACAAGTCATTGCACAGATTAACACTACCTTAACCCATTCATAGATTGGTTCTTCTTTGGTAACCTATATTTTAATCAAGTTCTTCCCTAAATTTTGGTTACATCCTCCACCCACGTAGATATGACTTAAACCCTATTTATGTGTAATTTAATCACTCACTCTAATGTATCCTTATGGGCACGAACAGATTAGTTAATAATTACAATCTTAACTGAATGGTCTGATTGTTTGTTGGTCAATCTATGCAACATAATTGCTTGACCATGGAATCAGTGGTGGTTGATGTCGTATTGAATATCCTGGACTTTGTTAGTTGGTTCAGTTAGGATTCTAGGATGGGTAGTAATTTCCCTTACCTCAAGGTTATTAGTTGGACCTTTCAAGTACTTAAATTATTTTATATTAAGCAACCTTGTGTTTGGCTTATCTCTCCTTGAGTAGCAAGTTATATTTTATAGTTGTGATAGTTAGGTTAAGGTCCCTTTGTCCATTGTTTTAAGTCACATAAGTTGATGGAAGGGGTATGGTTTTTCTCTCACTTAATAATAATTAAGAATTGATAGTGTTATTATTATTATGCATCATGATTATGGCAATTTATTTAAGGATTTACAAAATACTAGTTAACTATCTTGGTCCTTGAATTTCATTGTATCAATG